>WNGS01165523.1:4780047-4800047 GCA_020271785.1 Procambarus virginalis
TTGAGTCATGATTAGTTAGAATCTTAAGCCATAAAATCTATGCATAATTGAACAAATAAGGTAAATAGAATATAAGGATTTATATCTCAAGCATAGCAGCAAGACATCTTTCTAGAAAATCAGTAGGAGCCATCAGAAAACTGGTTACTCCCAACCAGTGTGCAGGTTCCACTCCTCGATATGGCTCCAACTGTTTTTACTTTCATCACGTAAAGTGATTTTGCGAGATATCTAATATTTTTCAGTTTATCTTGTCCTGGGCTTTATTGATTTTTCCTGGGCCAAATTTATCTTGCCTAGGCCCCATTTATCTTGTCCTGGGCCCCATTTATCTTGTCCTGGGCCCCATTTATCTGGTCCTGGGCCCCATTTATCTTGTCCTGGGCCCCATTTGTCTGGTCTTGGGCCCATTTATCTTGTCCTGGGCACCATTTGTTTGGCCTTGGCCCCATTTATCTTGTCCTGGGCCCCATTTATCTTGTCTCTGGTCCCCATTTATCTTGTTCTGGGCCCCATTTTGAATATAAATTCAATTTTGGTCTCTGTAATATTGATATAAACTTCGTTGCCCGGTATGTGTACAGAGAAGAATGGCAAAATCAATCTTTGAAATTAGAAACCTTCCTTACAAACTGTGTCATGTTTTCATTACGACATTCTCTGGAGAGACAAAGAGTTAGATGTGACATGACTGAAGTACATAAATGGATGAAAGGTTAAAACAAAGTGGATATAAATAAAATATTAGATATATCAACATATAACTCGAGACAATAGATTGAGATTTTTTTTTTTAGATTTAGATATATACTGGGTAAATATTGGTTTCGAAACAGGTTGTTGATTAATTTTCGGGAAACGTAATACAGGAGTGAACGATGGATTGTATGGGGTCAACAGCCCTACTTTCTTTCCTTAACCTTTATTATCTCAGGTTTTCCATGAGAATATATCCTATTTTACGTCTTCTGCTTACATGGCAATACAATAATTTTGGTTGCTCCTTAAGTTTTGCCTCAAATTAATTTTCCCATCAAACTCAGGTGAACAAATTTCTGGCTCTCCTAAGAGCCACTTTAATGTTCTCTGTTGTATCTAATATTAACAGAACAGTTTCTTATTCTATACCATACCCCCCTCCCGGAAACAAAGTTCCTAGTCTTCAAGTTCAAGTAACTTTATTGAGAAAATGAAATGCATTCCCAAAGGATAGTGTAGCATAGGCTGCTTCTACTCTCCGTTCCTGGTCTTGCAATAAAGAAAACAAATAAGAACATAAGAACAGAGGTAACTGCAGAAGGCCTATTGGCCCATACGAGGTAGCTCCTATTTATAACCACCCAATCCCACTCATATGCATGTCCAACCCATGCTTGAAACAATCGAGGGACCCAACTTCCACCACGTTACACGGTAATTGGTTCCACAAATCAACAACCCTGATACCGAACCAGTATTTACCCAAGTCTTTCCTAAATCTAAACGTATCCAATTTATACCCATTGTTTCGTGTTCTGCCTTGTGTTAATACTTTTAATACCTTATTAATATCCCCTTTGTTATGTCCATTCATCCACTTGTAAACCTCTGTCATGTCACCCATAACTCTTCGCCTTTCCAGTGAATGCAATTTAAGCTTTGTTAATCTTTCTTCATATCAAAGGTTTCTAATTTGGGGAATTAACTTAGTGATCCTATGCTGGACACGTTCAAGTGAATACTATCCATTCTATAGTACGGCGACCAAAACTGAACTGCATAATCTAAATGGGGCCTAACCAGAGCAGATATAACTGAAGAACAACACCAGGTGTCATGTTACTAACGCTTCGAATAATAAATCCCAGTGTCCTATTTGCCTTATTTCGAACATTCATGCATTGATCCTTCGGTTTAAAATTCTTACTAATCATAACACCCAGATCCCTTTTGCAATCCGACTTCGCAATCTCAACACCATCTAGCTCGTATCTTGTAACTTTATCATCATTACCTAGCCTCAGAACTTTATATTTATCAGCATTAAACTGCATCTGCCAATCTTTTGACCATATCAAAACCCTATTTAGATCAACTTGAAGTGATAGTACTCACCTAGTTGTACTCACCTAGTTGTGTTTGCGGGGATTAAGCTCTGGCTCTTTGGTCTCGCCTCTCAACTGTCAATCAACTGTTGTACAGATTCCTGAGCCTATTAGGCTCTATCATATCTATATTTGAAACTGTGTATGGTGTCAGCCTCCACCACAACACTACTTAATGCATTCCATTTGTTAACTACCCTGACACTGAAAAAAATCTTTCTAACGTCTCTGTGGCTCATCTGGGTACTAAATTTCAACCTGTGTCCCCTTGTTCGTGTTCCTTCCATGCAAAAGAGTTTGTCTTTGTCCACCCTGTCAATTCCCCTGAGAATTTTGTAGGTGGTTATCATGTCTCCCCTTACTCTTCTCTTTTCCAGGGTTGTGAGCTTCAGCTCCGTTCTGAATCTTCTCTAACTTCGTCTTGTGTTTAACTAGGTATGGACTTCAGGCTGGAGCTGCTGTTATGATCCCAGGCAGCCGAAAAACGAGTCTCCCCTTTGAGAATTATTCTATCGGGCCTGACCTGACTAGAAGGTCTAGGAAATATAGAGGTGAAGATACAGATGTAAAATAATTGGTTAGATTTTATAGAGAATTTAAGATAATGTGCAGTGAATAAGAATATAAGTAAATGACTTGACACAAGATGTGGAGAGTTTAGTGGAGGTGTGAGGCTCGCTTGAGAGGAGCTTAAGTCACTTGAGCTGAAGAAATTCCGAGGGGAAGTCGCACTCCGTGTTTGCCCCTGTTAGAGAGGAACCCCTAGTTGATATACCCTCAAGAGGAAGGAAGTGGACAAACGTCTCGACTGAGGAATAAGTTAGGAGGCGTGCCAGCTCAAGTCAGGAACTGCAGAAGGTGTTGAGGGGACAGTTAAGGCAGTTCTGTGGGTAGCCTGAGGTACCCACAGTGTCGCCGCCCCGTCGGAGAGTGCCCTGCAGGGGATCTTTTTGTGGTAAGAATAATTTTAATCAGTTTACAGTGATTGCCGGTAATTGATCGTGTGCCCAGCGATCATAGCGAATGTTTATTGATACGTTAGACATGTTTTGATAAGGCAGGAAGCCTAAATAAGAGGACGAAGAAGAGAGAGAGACAGCTGGAGAGACGAGCAGCATATCCTCTCCCGTCGACCGCCTGGAGCCAACTGACTAGCAGCGGAGGACGCTCCTGGAGTGAGGAGCCGCCCGCCGGGCAAGGAGGAGCATGGACCAGCCCAAACGGGGCAGTGCACTCACACAGTATGTAGAGAGCAAAGAGATGTTAGGTGCGAGCATATTGTGTGGTTATTTTCGTCTATGTGTTTAAGGGGAAACGTTTTTATTGGCGTGTCAATGGGTTGCAGGTTTGCCTTTGGAAGGAGTTGCTGCGAGAACTTTGAGGCCAGTAGAGGAGGATTCAGTGGATGGAACTCCAAGGCTATTGAAGAAATACTGAGCTCTGTGAAAGAGCAGACCCTATAGTGAGGAGTTGGATCTCAAGCTGTGAGAGGAGTAGCAGTGGAGAAGAGTTTACATGCTTTTGTGATACCAGTGGTGAAGCACCATTGTTGATCAAGGAAGACTTCATGTTGTAGCAGCCAGGAGAGCTGTGGAGGATCCTGGTAGATAAACCCGGAAGAACCTGAAGATATCAAGGTAGTGAGCTTCCAGATGTGGAAGGGAAGTTCTGATTGATTACTTGTAGGGAGTTGGTAGAGTGTTTGGTTGTCATTAGCGTGCTAGGCGCAGTGAAAGGTGAGTGATTGTTTGCCATTTTTGTGCCAAGGAGTACATATACTGAAGTTTAGAGTTACAGTCGTAGGCTGGATTACCTACAGAGACATACATATGTGTTCTAGGACTGATAGGGTGATCGATTGATCATTGTTGTATATCAAGGAACATTTATAATAATATTTATGTTATTGCATTCATACGCTGGTTTTCCTTGCACATGTTTATAGATATATATTCTCTTGCTGATAGTGCAACATTGTGTTATAAGACTTGACCTACTTGAGGAGGTTGGTAGCATTAGGTGGTGAATCAGGAGATAGGATACCACTTGATAAGCAGATGATAGAGTTCTGATGGTGTTGGAGTGCAACCTGACTGAAATAGTATAGAGTGTAGCATTCATTATTATTATTATTATATGTATGTATTGTTACGGTGCCCTCTCCTATCTCTTTCGTTGCCTGCTGTAAGAGTCATATCGACTCCCCCTACAGGGAGAAACTTACATTATAAGTCTGTAGGTAAGGGGAAAGAGGCGCCCAGATATAAATGATAGAGTATCCCCTACTGCAGATATGACGTTTTGGAATGGACGCTAGCCGTGTACGGATTGGATGACTCGGGTCATGGGCGACCAATTAGAGCCCGCCGTGACGTCACCGAGTGTCCCGGGCGGCGCCAACGTCAGAGTTGAACTGACAGTGAAGGGAAGAGGACGCTCCTCAGTCAGCTCTCGAAGATTGGAGGCTAAACAGGCTTTTCTCAGTGAATTAGAGCTAGCCATCGCAGCCCACCTGATATATAGGAGACCCCGCGCTTCTGGGAAGCAAAAAGGAACCAAGTTGAGTGGGCAGAGAAGTGCCAAACTTGGAGAATTGTCAGCGACGACGCTGGGCGGCAGCGCGTGACGTTGAGGGCCTGAAAGGTGTGGCGGGCAGGCATAGCTGTGACTGGGTCACATCCACTGAGGGTGTTGGAGGGACGACACCGTTCCTAGGACGAGAAGCAGTACCTCGTGGAAGGAACGTGTGGGTAAATATAGCGATCAGCTCAGCGCCCATTGATGGACCAGGATTGGGATAGCTGAACCCCAGGGATTGGAACGGCGAAGACGCGAAGGCTTCACGACACCTGAGGACCTGTGGGAACGTTCCTGGATCGCCGAGGATCGACTCAGGAAGCATAGGACCCTCACACCATCGAGGGACAGGCGTCGTGAGCCAGGGATGTTAAGGTAGATCATTTTCCCTCCCATTACCCCTTTATGAGAGTAGGCTAGATAGGCCACGATATTCACTTATGTATGTGGCAATAGGATGTTAATACTTTAGTAGCAGAATAGGCTGCAGGGCAGCTTATGTCCAGGACTGTCAGAGAGGACAGCGTGTGTGGATGGCAGGACAGTGAAGAAGAGGTGCCGACGTGGTGAAGAGACCCTTCTGAGAGTGTGTGACTCCTGTCTATCTGCCCAGTTGAAGGAGCCTGGAGAACGTGAGAGAAGAGTTGCTGACAGTCTCCAGAGTTATTATTATTTTCATTTTCTTGTATCACTTGTAATGATATGTGTGATCATGTAGTTTGTGTAAGTAAATTCACACATTTTATTATGTGTTTAAGTGTGCCTCCATTATTATTATTATTATATTTCTATACGAGCATACACGAAGGTTATCACAGCACCACCTAGGGAACACCATGTTCCCTATGGAAATTCTTATTGCCTGAAGAGTGGTAACAGCACAGGCTGATGTAAAAGTGTATCCTTAGCCATCCGATCAGTACTAGTGCCTGAAAGGTGGCAACTAGTAACGTGGTGGCTAGAGAGAGGTAAAGCCACACGGACCTTCAAGGGAGTGTACCCTGGGCCGACAGTCCAATAGTAGATCTTGGGAGTAGCAACACTCTGGCAACAGACAACATATATACACCCACTGAACTGCATCGCTGGGGTGCAGATATAATAACCCAGCTGGCGACCTTGTTGAGGAAAAGATAGAGAAGACAGGTGGGAAAGGAGTTCCCGCAACCTCTTTGTCCGGCAGGCAAGACTCAGGGAGGTCATTGTTATAAAGTAAGCCCGAGTCTTCCTTCACTCCTCCACGGGTCTAGGCCGGAATTGCTGATAGCAGTTTCCCCGTGGTTGACTGAAGGGCTTCCAGGGTGAGTCAGTGGCACCCCTTCAGTGGTGGAAGCAAAGACCTGCGGAGGTGGGCATTGCTGGTCCTCTCCTGTGGGACCAAGGAGACCCCGGTGAACCCCGGGAGTCGGAGGGGCTGAGTATTCTGCCTCCTGAGCCCCTAGCAGCAGAGTGTTAGCAGAGCCCCGGCCCACCCCCCTGTGACAGTATGTATTGTGTATGTGCTTTGTCGAGTAAATGTATTCAAATTTGCTGGTGTTTGCCCTTGTCCTAGTGAGGCTTCCCAGGAAGTAGGAAAGAAGGAGAGAGAGAGAGAAAGAACCAAGAACCACAGCTGTGGACAGGGTAGAACAGAATAATGATAAGTCAAAGGGGATGAGATCATATCACGTAAGGAGAGAGTGGGGAGTCACAGCGGCTCGAGTGGGTGTGTGCACGTGACAACGAGGCTAAATATTGGAGCCACATCCCCTAAACGTGTGATGTTGAGCCCTCTCTCCAAGAGTCAGAAGCGCCCAGGGTGATCTCCTGGTAAAGTATAAGCACTATACCGAGTTTTGGGTTTGGTTGTCTATAAAGAAGGGTCAATGATAACACCCAACCACAATACTGCATACTCCAGGATTGGTCTTACATAAGTGGTATACAGGGTCCTGAACGATTCCTTACACAAGTTTCTAAAGGCAGTTCTTATATTGGCCAGTTTAGCATGTACTGCTGATGATATCCTTTTCAAGTGGGCCTCTGGGGACAGGTTCGGTGTGATATCGGCCCCTTATCTTTCTCTCTATTTGACCCCTGCAGGATTTCACCTCCCAGATGGTACCTTGTGCTCAGCCTTCTGCTCTTTTCACCTAATTTCATTACTTTACACTTTCCTGAGTTGAACTTTAGCAGCCATTTTCTAGACCATTCCTCCAGTTTGTCCAGGTCGTCCTGTAGTCTCTGTCTTCTTCATCTGTTTTGATTCTTCTCATAATTTTTACATCATCAGCAAACATTGAGAGGAATGAGTCTATACCCTCTAGAAAGTCGTTTACATATACTAGAAACAGGATGGGTCCGAGTACAGAGCCCTGTGGAACCCCGCTGGTGACATCTTGCCACTCTGATGCTTCCCCCCCTCACCGTTATTCGCTGTTTCCTATTGCTTAGATACTCCCTTATCCACTGAGCACCTTACCTTCTACTCCTGCCTGCTGCTACAACTTTTGTAACACCCTTTTGTGAGGTACTGTGTCTATACCCTCCGGAAGATCGTTTACATATATTAGAACAGGATGAGTCCAAGTACTGAGCCCCGTGGGACTCCGCTGGTGATATCTTGCCACTCTGATGTCGCCCCCTCACCGTTACTCGTTGTTTCCTGTTGCTTCAGTACTCCCTTATCCACTGGAGCACCTTCCCTTTTACTTCTGCCTGTTGCTCCAACTTTTTTAACAGCCTTTTATGGGGTACTGTGTTAAAGGCTCTCTGGCAGTCCAGGAAAATGCAGTCGGCCCACTCTTCTCTTTCCTGCCTAATTTGTGTTGCTTCTTCAAAGAATTCTATTAGGCCTGTGAGGCACGATTTACCATCACTGAACCCATGCTGGTGGTGTGTTGCAAAGCTGTTTCCCTTCAGATGCTCTATGAGCCTTTTCCTCAGAATCTTCTCCATCACCTTGTATGGTATACAAGTTAGGGAAACAGGCCTGTAGTTCAGTGCATATTGCCTGTCACCCTTTTTGTAAATTGGAACTACGTTAGCTGTCTTCCAGCTTTCCGGAAGGTCTCCTGTTTCCAGTGACCTGTTATACACCATAGAGAGTGGCACACTTAGTGCTTCTGCACCTTCTTTTAGAATCCACGGAGAGATTCTGTCAGGCCCAACAGCCTTTGACACATTCAGCTCCAACAGATTCCTTTTGACCTCATCACTGGTGAGGTAAAATTCCTCCAATGTTGTTCGGTTTGGCTCCTCATTTAGTGCAGGGACCTCTCCTTGTTCAACTGTGAAGACCTGGAATCTCTTGTTGAGTTCGTCACACACCTCTTGGTCGTTCTCTGTATCTGTTCTCCCCTTTTCTCAGTTTCATAACTTGTTCATCACTGCTGTTTTCCTTCTGATTTCATAGTTTCTTTTTGCTCTCCTTATCTCTTTTTTAATATTTCTAACCAGTGTGCGATTCTTGTTCTAAACTGACTTCCCCATTTTTATCCTTTTGTACCAAGCTTTCTTTCTACCTATAAGGTTTTTCAGACCCGTTGTTATCCATTTCGGGTCATTTGTATTTGATCAATTCAATTTGTAAGGTATACTACTTTCCTGTGCTTTGCTTAGAATATTTGTAAATAAGTTATTTTAATTCCAAATCGAAATCCTCCTTTACATCAAACATAACTGGGTTCACGTCTTGCTCCAAGACCGACCCTCCCCCCCTCTTCCCTATGCCCAAGACATTCCAATCTATTGCCCCAAAAAATTTCTTAGGATATTGAAGTTAGCTTCACGAAAATCTGATACATTAAATTAACAGATTTTTCTCCTGCAGATCTATTCCGCTCTATGCTAAATCTGATTCTTTGTGATCACTGTTCCCTAGTTCACTCAACTAGGGAACTGATGTATCACATCAGTTCCTAGCCTAGATAGCCTAGCTAGTATCTATCTATCTATTGCCTAGATACTGATGTATTTAGGCAAATGTATCTAGTTAGCTAAATATAGACATACCGTGATCACAAAAAATAGTGTTAGTAATACTAACAATTTACAGATCTATTTCCTTACAGTCACAGCCACTGAAGCTTTAAATATTATTGGAGGATAATAAAGATCGTCTGTTCACACATTTATATGGTTCACCTGGTCTTGGTCTTCCTCTTCGGCAATAAAAACGTGATTTTCAATAATAATTAAATCCTTTAGTGTCCACCCACACAGATAAAAATAAACACCATGTTATCCATGATTGTAACATAACCAATAAAATTCACAGATAGCATATTAAACATAAAAAAGGAATTCATGGGTATTAGTAATATTTGTAATTGTCATATATTATTTTACTAGTTTCGTCGCATTGTCTTCTATTGCACTAGATCATCGTCTATCTTAACACTTCCATTACCGGTGAGTAACTTATTTATTGTATTACCTTGGTGTTGACCCACTTGCTGTAGTCGGTCCTCGTCCTGGTTCCTGCAGGTCTTCTATCATTCACGCTGGTTCCATTACTTCCTTTATTATGCCCGATAATCAGTCCACTATTGAAAGATGACGTTGATGGTATCTATCTAGATTCACAGAAACTGACATGATCTTCTTTGTCTCTGGTGATAGTTGACGAAGGTGACGATAGGTATTGCGGCAGAGCGTTGAGGCTTCAGCTCCTGCTCCCAGCTCGTCGTCTGAGAGAATACTTACAATTTTCCCATTTTTGAGACAAATGCACTTTGAGAACATTGAATATAGCACCTTGATAACATTGTACACAGCACCTTGAGAACATTGTATAAAGCATCTTGAGAACATTGTATACAACACTTGATAACATTGTATACAACACCTTGAGAACATTGAATATTGCACCTTGAGAACATTGTATACAACCCCTTGAGAACATTGATATAGCACCTTGAGAACATGTATACAACCCATTGAGAACATTGAATATAGCACCTTGAGAACATTGTATACAACACCTTGAGAACATTGAATATAGCACCTTGAGAACATTGTATACAACACCTTGAGAACATTGAATATAGCACATTGAGAACATTGTATACAACACCTTGATAACATTGTATACAACCCCTTGAGAACATTGAATATAGCACCTTGAGAACATTGTATACAACCCCTTGAGAACATTGAATATAGCACCTTGAGAACATTGTATACAACCCCTTGAGAACATTGAATATAGCACCTTGAGAACATTGTATACAACACCTTGAGAACATTGAATATAGCACCTTGAGAACATTGTATACAACACCTTGATAACATTGTATACAACACTTTGATAACATTGTATACAGCACCTTGATAACATTGTATACAACACCTTGAGAACACTGTATAAAGCATCTTGAAAACATTGTATACTACACCTTGAGAACATTTTATACAACACCTTGAGAACACTATACAGCACCTTGAGAACATTGTATGCAACACCTTGAGAACACTGTATAAAACACCTTGAGAACACTGTATAAAGCACATTGAGAACACTGTATACAGTACCTCACGAACATTGTATACAGCACCTTGAGAACATTGTATACAGCACCTTGAGAACATTGTATTCAGCACCTTGAGAACATTGTATACAGCATCTTAAGAACACTGTATACAGTACCTTGAGAAAGGGTGTAGGTTACAAGAGAAAGTTTGGTTAATCCTTTTCTACATAAACCTGGTCTTTCTCTCACCTTTATTTTTATAATATTATTATTATCATTATTATTTGCAGTGCCCTCACATTTTATGCTTTATATAGTTATATGTTTGTTATTACAATGCACGACTATATTTTTCTCGGGAATATATGTTCTGTTGGATATCTTTATTATTTTTCTTTTATTTCTTTGTTATTATCTCTTTGACGTAACAGTACTATTTTCCCCCATGCGTTTGTTACATCCAAACAATCAAATTACACTATTAAATAATTCCATTTACGGTGTATTTGGTATCTACTTAAGGCGCCTGACAGCTCAGTGGACAGCGCTTCGGATTCGTAGTCCTGAGGTTCCGGGTTCGATCCCCGGTGGAGGCTTCTTCTTGAGGTTATCTTGAGATGATTTCGGGGCTTTTTAGTGTACCCGCGGCCCGGTCCTCGACCAGGCCTCCACCCCCAGGAAGCAGCCCGTGACAGCTGACTAACACTCTGCCCATTGTTTCTCGCCGGCTCCTGGGATCGAACCCAGGACCACAGGATCACAAGTCCAGCGTGCTGTCTGCTCGGCCGACCGGCTCCCTCCTCCCGCCTCCCGAGGCAGAGACAAATGGGCAAAAAGTTTCTTTCACCCCTGATGCACCTGTTACCTAGCAGTAAATAAGTACCTGGGAGTTAGACAGCTGCTACGGGCTGCTTCTTGGTGGATGTGTAACAAAAAGGAGGCCTACTCAAGGACCGGGCCGCGGGGGCGCTAAGCCCCCGCGGCCCGGGGGGCTTTGCCGGGGGGCTTAAGCCGGGGGGCTTAAGCCCGGGGGGCTTATCAATCTCAAGATAACAAGATACTTTGAAAAGATTGATATCAACGTCCTTCTAGCCTTACTCCTGGATAGTAACCTTATCTAATCTAGTTTTCATCTACAATATTTCCTTTTCTTCACTGTATATTTCTAATCTCTTATAAACCAATAGTTGGCAAGATTATGATTTTTAGGGATATAATAATTCATCTTACTAATTTCGTGTGCTCATAATTTAATATGTGGTATTATATAGATTGTACTCATATGATATATAATATTGTTGGATTATACCTACGCTGAAGTCAACGGAAAAAAATGGGGGAATTAACGAAAAAAATATTATATAGTGATTATATAAACCTACACTACTCAAATGATTTTTCAAGATTAATGAAAAACCACTTTAATTTATTTTTCAGTCATCCCTGTGTACAGATGCCCCAGGCAGATATATGGAAAAAAGCTAAAATAGTTCCAATTTACAAAAGTGGCAGCAGTTAAGACCCCCTTAATTATAGATTTTTATCGTTGACAAGTGTTATAGTCAAAATACTGGACAAATAATTAAAACCAAATGGGTAGAACATCGGGAGAAAAATTATATAATAACAGATAGTATGGTTTTCGATCTGGAAAATCCTGCATTTGGAACGAATTACGTAGTTTCTATGATAGAGCCACAGAGATTTTACAGGTAAGAGATGTTTGTTTGGGTTGACTGCATTTATCTGGACCAAAAAAGGCTTTTGAATGAGTCCCATATAAAAGATTGTTTTGGAAGCTGCAACATGCTGTAGGAGTGACAGGGAGGCTTCTAATATGAACGAAAAATTTCCTAACCGACAGAAAGTCGAGGGCAGTAATCAGAGGCAATGTATCGGACTGGAGAAATGTGACGAGAGAAGCAGCGCAGAGTTCAGTTCTTGCACCGGTAATGTTTATTGTCTACATAAATGAGCTACCAGAATGAATACTGAATAATATGAACATGTTTTCTGATGATGCTAAGATGCTAATGACAATAAGAAACATAGATGATTGGCATACCTTTTAAGCAGACCTGGATAAAATAAGTGTATGGGGCACGACTTGGCAAATGGAATTTAATGTGAATAAATGCCATGTAATGAAATATGGAGTGGGAGAAAATATTCTTCACACAACCTACAAATTATGTGAAAAACTTAAAAGAATTCTGATAAAGAAAGCGAAGTAGGGGGTCTTGTTACATATATGAATGTCACCCAAGGACCATATAGGAACATTGTGAGAGGAGCCTATGCTACACTTTCCAATTTAATAATTGCTTTTTAATAAATGCATAGTGAAATACTAATGAAATTGTTCTCGCCTTTTGTGAGACTAAAGTGGGAATATGCAGCAGTTGTATGAAGCCAGTATCTTAAGAAGCACATTATCAAACTGGAAAAGGTGCAAAGACATGCACCTAATGATGTAGCATTTATTATATTAAGAGAAATATAATTGCTACAAGTAATCAGAAGTTTCGTGACATGCAGTTAGATGTCAGTTAATTCCATATAACTTATCTCTAATAATTCATCAGTCCAAGAAGTTCTACACTAATCCTATATGAGCTAATAGCAATTAATAATTCTTCCTAAGGGTACAGGATTACTCAGTACGCGAAAAGGATAACTTGCAAACGTTGGCCGAATTGGCAAGTGAGGAGAAGCGCGTAATTCTGAAACACAAGAACTACGAGGAGAGGTATTAAATATGCCAAAACTAGAAGGCAGAAGAAAAAGAGACGATATTATCACTGCGTACAAAAAAGTTTGGGAATCGACAAAATTTAAAAGGAAGAATTTTTGAGACATGGAAATTCTAGAACAAGAGGGTCTAGATTTAAGCTAACTAAACAAATCTGTCTAAGAAATATATAAAAAAATCACCTTCCCAAATAGTGGAAGGCTGTTGGACCAAGTTAAGTAAGTAGGTGGTAAGAAGCCAAAACCGTCAGTAGTTTCAAAGTAGCATTATATGATAAAAAAAAATGCAAGAAAGACGGCCACCACGGGTATAACTCTCTGCCTGTACCTACACTTAGGTAATTACACTTAGGTAACAACTAGCTTTGGTTTAGAAATTAAATTTAAGAAACGAAATTGGAATTTGCCAAATAATAAATGAAAAAATGCTGCTATTATAAGCATATCACACATTTTAAAACAAGCGTTTTTCTTTTAATAGCCTTGAATACCCTTACGTCCCCCTGAACCTCACCAACAAATCCAACATGCTGAAGATCCAATGGGTACAAAACAAAGCACTCCGCTTTGCGGAGGGCCTGACACTGATGGATAGGGTAAGAACTGACCAAATCCATGAAACGCTCAACATGAAGCCAATGAACATCAGGCTCAGCTACCTGGCCAGAAGACAGCTGTACCGCATGAAGAATATGTATATCCCAGACCCCGAAGATCCCTACGTAGCAGAAAACACCACCAGCGACTACGAGATCTGCGAACCACCACACAGAACTAGAAAAATCACTCTCCAACAAAAAGTGATCAGACATATCCACGATGAGGCCTTCCCAAGACCTCAAATACTAAGCGGCTTGCCAGACGACCCTGATGAGTGGCCCATCCCGGACCCCATCTACACCAAATGAAGAATAAATAAAATAAATAAATAAATAAAAAAATGAACAAATAAATAAATAATAATAAAAAAAAATATATATATAAACAAATAAAACTACTACAAAAAAAATATAAAACCAAAAAACCATTTGTCGTGATATCAGAAGTGTGACTACCCTGATGTTGTTAAGATTAGCCTCCCTCAGCCAACTCCATCGGCTCTAGTGCTTTAGGACACCAACAAGGTCACAAACACTAGCCCCCCAGCCAATGTTCTGACAACCCAACATAACACATACACAAACAAACGACACATACACATATGTCAACCCATGGTGGACAGGCCACCGAACTTTCAATCCTCCTCTCTCTCTACACCCGCATCCTCTTCCTGAATTTCATCTCCCCATCCCTCTACCCCCCCCCCATCCTTTCCAAGCCCTTTGGACATCAAGCTGAAGCTGTTAAATTATATAACTGACTGCTTCTACTGATCTCTCTCATGTTCACTCCTCTCCTGGGTAGCCAGCAAAGATTCAGATGCGTTTTCACTTTTTATTAGCCAATAAAATAGTTTAATGTTAAACACAAATAAGGACATTCACAGTAAAATATCGTGCTGGTATGTAACTACTAGGGGTGCATAATGAAACAAACAGTACTTATATAATTGGTTATAATATTAAAACAGTATAATAACAACAAATAGCACTCTGTTAAAAGATCCAACAGTAAGCAATTTTATGCATTCATTTAAAGCTGACATTTTGTTTAGAGACATGGAGTGTAAAATCAAACACAGGTACTATCGATACTTGTCCGGAAACTCCTGTGCTGGGAAGCACAAGCAGTACGCCTCCCAGACTAGCTGGACGTCTTCGGACACCGGTCTACCAGGAGACGCACAAGGCCGAGGCATCCAATCAGGTACCCCATAAATAAACCCCTTTAACCTCGGTACCCAAATAGTCGACGAGCACCACGGGCCCGTACACACCCTGTCGTCCCAATCGAGGTCCAAAACCCGCGACTAAGAGACCACGCCCCCGTCGGCCACGATCACAGGGAAGAGGTCCACACTAGGGGGTTTCGCACAGGGCTTTGTACTGGTGGGCGTACGAAGCTGCACACTGGGGGAACCCGCAGAGGACGCAGACGAGTCGGGGCCCCCACCACCGAGCACAGGAACAGAGGCACCCTGGTACACATCCTTCTGTAAGACCACAACGAAATCCTGCTCGGCAGGAGCAACCTCCCACCGTGGGGAGCCAACAGCAGTAGGCATAGGGGGCGATTCCGGAGGCAGCACAGAGCCCCCAACAGCACCGCCAACCTCGGCGGGAAATGCTGGATCAACGTACTCTCAACGTACCTCAACCCAAGGCACCCCACGAAGGAGAGACGTGCTCGGGACCCGCCTCGAGCGCTTAGAGACGGGCTGCCGGTCATCCGAGCTATCACCCTCACCATCCCGTAATACAGCAGAACTCTCCGACGGACGCGCCTTCAGAGCCCAAAACCACAGCCTCCACGGCCGGGGGCACCGGACCATACACCGCAAGAGACACCTTGCCGCGGGCATCCAAGGGGACAGGAGACGCTGCATGCAGGGACGGAGCAGGCAGGGCCGGGCTGGAGCGGCCGGGGCAGGGACGTCGGAGGCGGGGAAGCCGGCGGCTGGGGCGGGGGCGCCCCAAACCCCACGTCAACATCCACACCACCACCCAATTCCAGGACAGAACCAGCAGGGAATCAACACACGGTTCAGCACGTGGAGACAGGTACGGGGGCCGACAACGGGGAAAAATCCTCCTCCTGGAAGAGATTAACATGGGTGACCCGGCGCTCCTCACACCCCGCGGCCAGGTGACCATGTAAGCCGCACCTGAAACATGTCCGAGGTTGTTCAGCGTGAAAATCACGAATCGGGAATCCCAACAGCATGATGTAGGACGGTACAGGGTCCCGGAGGCGCATGGTGAGAGTGCGGGTCCCACAGGAAATCCCCCTTCCATCTCCCGGTAGGTAGGGACGGCATTCATCTTCACATGTAGGACCCGCCCAAACCGGGCAAAGTACTGACGTAGGAGATCATCAGGGAACTCAAAAGGCATCCCATGCACTGCCATATATGCCGTGGCTCCACAACGGTCTGAGGGGGTCACCGACCCACCATCTCCAGGAAGATTGAATGAGCAGACTCCACTGAGACACATAGCATATCAATCATCACCGCCTCCACAGCGTGGTAGGAAGCAATCCCAGAGAACTCCAGGCCAATGAAGGCCTGCCTGGTGACAGGGAGCCTCAGGCCCCCCCTCCCATGATTGCAGACCGTTACCGCCCCAGGGGCCCCTCAGCAGAAACACAGGACACAAGCCATGTCAGCAGCGACACCCAGGTCTTCACTCCTCGCCGAGTTGACAACAACTCCAGTGGCTCGGAACGTGGTGTGTTGATGATTTGGAGCCCGTGGAGAGTCAGAGGGGGGGAGTACTGTGGTCTTGTAATACTTGACATGAATGGTCAGAGGTAAATGGTGAGGTCCGGCTCAACAGCCACCTTTTTGTAATCGAATCCTATTGTAAGCATAATGCAATTCTGATTAAATAGAAGGCTTAAGTATTTCAATTATGAACTCCTACCTCATAAACTTGAATGGGTCTCGCTCCTTCCCCTCTCCTTTATCACCTCCTGTTTTTCCTTGCCTGCTCCTCTGTAATTTTCTAATACTTTTTCCTCCCTAAACATCCCCCTTCTCCTTCCTTCTGTTCAAACATCCCCATCTCCCCATTCTCATTCTCTTCCTCTCTCTCCTACACTCTGTGTCTCAAAAAAATTATATAACGAAGCACTGAATATGCCAAATAAGTGTACATTCAACACAGCCAATATTTAGACTTAAGTGCATAAAGACTGAACCAAGAGGGTTGGTTAGATGCACTGAAGCCTTAGAGTGCTTAGAGTGGCTCTGAAGTGGCCGTTAGAATAGTTTCATAAAAGTTGTTCAATGTCAACCAATATTTTTTTACTACTTGTATATGAAAAGGGCTGCAATTGTTCCAAGTTTTAGTACTGCAGCCTGAATAGAAAGGGAGATTTATTTAATTTTTTTTCAACGAATATTACACATTTTCAAACGAGTTCAAACCTTTCACATTTTCAGATATAATCATACTATGACACTTTTCTGACACTTTAGCATATAATAAAGGATCTGTTGGAAGGGATTTTCCAAAAATCTTTAGTTTTCCTAATGCTAATAGTCAAAGTTCCCTGAAAAAATTATGCAAATATATCATGTTTATTGCTATTTATAAAGTCAATAAATAAACTTAGGAAAAAAGCGTGCAACAGATTTTTCAGACATAAACTTTACATATAAGAAGAAAGTTTCATGTAAATTGAATAAAAATGAAAGAGATTGAAGTCGTTTATGTTACTTGAAAAATTTATCTTTAAAATATTAAAGTCTAAGGTACTGCCATCTGTAGCTAAGATTGACATCGCTCAATTTCGTCCAAAATGGGAACCCTTGTAGATAGACTTACGTGCTGTCAGGTATATAAGTTTCATGCAAATCGGCTGATAAACAAATAAGAAAAATACAATTAAAAAAAGGAAAAAAAAATATTTTAATAAAACCAATTAGAATTTGTTTTTAATGTATGCTATTGTGATAGCTGAGAGTCATAGACATGATTTCAGTTGACACCTTTGTTTGATAATCGTTTTTGACTATTTTGGAAATTTTTTGACCCATAATTCAGTATTTTTTCTTCCTTCCTATTTACGGTACGATGCTGAAACTTGGACCAGATGAAACCCTTTTCATATACAAATTATCAAAAAAGTTTCACATCACCCTGACTGGCCTGTGACACACCCATATTCCATATGCTTCATATGTCAAAGTTGTGTGAGGCCAGTCCTCGCCTCCAACGTTAAACATTCAAACGTTCTCTCTTATTCATAGGGAGTCAGGTTCATAACATGTTACCGAACTAGAACTTTGTGATATCAAGATTTGATATCATTAATACATAATATAAGAATATCGTAAATATTATTGTGAAGATAATTCAGGAAAACATGCAAGTGCGGCAAGCGGTGTCTGGCATCAACCGCTGGGAATATAAGCGAGGGCCGGTCAGTCGCTCACTCTCAGTCTGCTACTGTCCATGGTGAGTGTGCACCTCCACTCACCGCTGCTGGCTCGCACTGAGGAGGAACACGCCGTGAAGCTCAACTTCGACCATCAAACTGCTGCCTGATTCTGCCCAGATACTCACCATTACTAACTACTTGCACCTGCAAACAACACCTTGTTTGAGGTATTGTCTTAACTTCGTTGAATGCATGTCTTTAGTTCACTTAAAGTCATCGGTGAGTCTCCAATGATGCATGTTCAGTGTGATCAGTGACCACTCTAGCTTAACTGGCTGTTTTTCATCATATTTAGCCTGCAATATTTGCTGGTCAGCACACACCCCATTACGTCGCCTGCGTTTGTAGAAGACAGTACAGGATAGTAGAACCAACGTAGTAGAAAAGTCAGTAGAAAGGATATTTAGGACAGTAGAAATGCGTAGAAAGTTAAAGAAAGTAAAGTCATATTGTAATAAAGTCATATTGCAATAACTGATTAAGTAGAAATACATAACTGCAAAAAAAAAAAATGACATCCCATCACAGGGACTTCTCTTGTAGTTGTAGACAGGTCGAGAAAGTAGACCATATCGTAACATTATACCGACGGCTCTTGTACTAAAAGCAGACAATTTGGGAAAGTAGTCCATGACGGTACATTACAACTAGTGCTCTTGTAGTTGTAGACAGTTGGGGAACGTAGTTCATGACGTCACATTATAGCTAATTGTTTATTAGCTTTAATTGTTGTTGGACCTAGTAGATGGAAGCATACTACTAAACTTGAACAATTGTTTTTTCCAGCAACATCTTAGATGGAAGCATATTACTAAACTTGAACAATTGTTTTTTCCAGCAACATGGTAGATGGAAGTATGATACTAAAGTTAAGCATTATTTTTTCTCCTACAACTGGCTAGATGGAAGGTTGATACTAAAATTTAGCAAAATGTTTTGTCCAACTACTGGCTAGATGGATGGTAGGTGCTCTAAGTAAACAATCGTTTTGTCCAACAACTGGATAGATGAAAATCAGATACTGAACTTAAACAATTGTTTTCTCCAACGACTTGCAAAATGGCAGGTTGATTCTTAATGTAAACAGTTTCTTTGGCCAATAACTGACTAGATGGAGTGATGACACTAGTGGAAGATGGAATGATGACACTAGTGGAAGATGGAATGGTGACACTAGTGGAAGATGGAATGATGACACTAGTGGAAGAAGGAGTCATGACACTAGTGGAAGATGGAATGATGACACTAGTGGAAGATGGTGTGATGACACTAGTGGAAGATGGAATGATGACACTAGTGGAAGATGGAATGATGACATTGGTGGAAGATGGAATGATGACACTAGTGGAAGATGGAATGATGACATTGGTGAAAGATGGAATGATGACACTAGTGGAAGATGGAATGGTGACACTGGTGAAAGGTGGATTGGTGACACAGGTGGCAGATTGACTGATGGCACTAGTGGAAGATTGACAGATGACACTGGTGGAAGATGGAATGATGACATTGAACATGAACAACTGTTCTGCTGGCAGCCTTTGGCTATTAGAAGAAATTGCTGGCAATAGGAGCAATAGAAATTGCATAGTAGTTTTCCTACGCTGTAATTCCAGGTGCGACAAGACGTAGTTAACATAATAATAATAACATAGGTTTCTGCTTCAAATATTTTAATCAGAATGCCTTTCATTATTAGTAAATGGAGAACAACAATGATCTACATACACAGAAAAATCACATTATCGGGATATATCAGCGAGAAAATCCACAGAAGCCATGATGAGGATTCAAACCTATGCTCTGGGTATTCCTATATGTACACGCTAGAGGATAATGTGATTTATCTGTGTATTGAATGAGAGGCGACAGAGGTAGAATTACTGGACGACAGGGCCAGCGTGCATGTGTGGAACCCTGGTTTGGCTTCAGTGGAAGCTTCGGGAAACCTCGAGGTTTCCTCGAGTAGTACCTAGGTTGCAATTCTTTTGACCATGTAGTGGCGTAGTCTTCTAGAGCGTGAATCTGGGAATACTCAGCGCATAAGTTCGAATCCTCATTACGGGACCTGTGGATTTTCTCACTGATC
>WNGS01165523.1:4805047-4839183 GCA_020271785.1 Procambarus virginalis
GGGACACAGGCCTGTTATTCAGTGCCTCCTGTATATCCCCTTTCTTATATATCGGGACTACATTGGCTGCATTCTAAATTTCTGGCAGTTCCCCTGTTGCCAGTAAATGGTTATTCACTATGGAGAGTAGCAGGCACAGTGCTTCTGCTCCTTCCTTTACTATCCAAGGGGAGATTCCATCTGGGCCTATATATAGCCTTTGTCACATCCAACTCTAGTAAAAACTTCCTTACTTTCCCACTGGTAATCTCAAACTCTTCTAGTGTTCATGGTTAACAATTCCCTCTCTTATCTCTGGAATATCTCCTTCCTCTAAGGTGAAGACCTCCTGGAATTTCTTAATCAGTTCCTCACTCACTTCCTTGTCATTTGTAGTGAATCCTTTTGCCACTATCCAAAATTTCATTACCTGTTCTTTTACTGCTATTTTTATCCTGATGTGGCTGTGCAGCAATTTAGGTTAACTTTGCCTTGCTTGCGATGTCATTTTCGAATTGTCTTTCTGCCTCTTTTCTCATCCTGACATATTCACTCCTGGCACTCTGTTATCTTGTTTTGCTCTCTAGTGCCCTGTTATTCCTATAGTTTCTCCACGCCCTTTTAGTTTGGTGCATAGGTAGCCTACATATCTGATTAAATTCACACACACAGAGTGTGTGTGTGTGTGTGTATGTGTGTGTGTGTACTCACCTATATGTACTCACCTATATGTGTCTGCAGGATCGAGCATTGACTCTTGGATCCCGCCTTTCGAGCATCAGTTGTTTACAGCAATGACTCCTATCCCATTTCCCTATCATACCTGGTTTTAAAATTATGAATAGTATTGGCTTCCACAACCTGTTCCTTAAGTGCATTCCATTTTCCCACTACTCTCACGCTAAAAGAAAACTTCCTAACATCTCTGTGACTCATCTGAGTTTCTAACTTCCATCCATGTCCCCTCGTTCTGTTACTATTCCGTGTGAACATTTCGTCTATGTCCACTCTGTCAATCCCTCTGAGTATTTTATACGTGTGTGTGTGTGTGTGTGTGTGTGTGTGTGTGTGTGTGTGTGTGTGTGTGTGTGTGTGTGTGTGTGTGTGTGTGTGTGTGTGTGTGTGTGTGTGTGTGTGTGTGTGTGTGTGTGTGTGTGTGTGTGTGTGTGTGTGTGTGTGTGTGTGTGTGTGTGTGTGTGTGTGTGTGTGTGTGTGTGTGTGTGTGTGTGTGTGTGTGTGTGTGTGTGTGTGTGTGTGTGTGTGTGTGTGTGTGCGTGTGTGTACTCACCTAGTTGTACTCTCCTAGTTGTGCTTGCGGGGGTTGAGCTCTGGCTCTTTGGTCCCGCCTCTCAACCGTCAATCAACAGGTGTACAGTTTCCTGAGCCTATTGGGCTCTATCATATCTACACTTGAAACTGTGTATGGAGTCAGCCTCCACCACATCGCTTCCTAATGCATTCCATTTGTCAACAACTCTGACACTAAAAAAGTTCTTTCTAATATCTCTGTGGCTCATTTGGGCACTCAGTTTCCACCTGTGTCCCCTAGTGCGTGTGCCCCTTGTGTTAAACAGCCTGTCTTTATCAACCCTGTCGATTCCCCTGTTTAACAACCCTTGTGTTAAACAGCCTGTCTTTATCAACCCTGTGTGTGTGTGTGTGTGTGTGTGTGTGTGTGTGTGTGTGTGTGTGTGTGTGTGTGTGTGTGTGTACTCACCTAGTTGTGTTTGCGGGGGTTGAGCTCTGGCTCTTTGGTCCTGCCTCTCAACCGTCAATCAACAGGTGTAAAGATTCCTGAGCCTATTGGGCTCTATCATATCTACATTTGAAACTGTGTATGGAGTCAGCCTCCACCACATCACTTTCTAATGCATTCCATTTGTCAACCACTCTGGCACTAAAAAAGTTCCTTCTAATATCTCTGTGGCTCATTTGGGCACTCAGTTTCCACCTGTGTCCTCTTGTGCGTGTGTCCCTTGTGTTAAATAGCCTGTCGTTATCTACCCTATCAATTTCATTCAGAATCTTGAATGTGGTGATCATGTCCCCCCTAACTCTTCTGTCTTCCAGCGAAGTGAGGTTTAATTCCAGTAGTCTCTCCTCGTAGCTCATACCTCTCAGCTCGGGTAATAGTCTGGTGGCAAACTTTTGAACCTTTTCCAGTTTAGTCTTATCCTTGACTAGATATGCTGGGGCTACATACTCCAGAATTGGCCTGACATATGTGGTATACAAGGTTCTGAATGATTCTTTACACAAGTTTCTGAATGCCGTTCGTATGTTGGCCAGCCTGGCATATGCCGCTGATGTTATCCTCTTGATATGTGCTGCAGGAGACAGGTCTGGCGTGATATCAACCCCCAAGTCTTTTTCTTTCTCTGACTCCTGAAGAATTTCCTCTCCGAGATGGTACCTTGTATCTGGCCTCATGCTTCCCACACCTATCTTCATTACATTACATTTGGTTGGGTTAAACTCTAACAACCATTTGTTCGACCATTCCTTCAGTTTGCCTAGGTCTTCTTGAAGCCTCAAACAGTCCTCTTCTGTTTTATTCCTTCTCATAATTTTGGCATCTTCGGCAAACATTGAGAGAAATGAATCGATACCCTCCGGGAGATCCTTTACATATATCAGAAACAAGATAGGACCGAGTACAAAGCCCTGAGGGACTCCACTGGTGATTTCACGCCAATCGGAGGTCTCACCCCTCACCGTAACTCTGCTTTCTATTGCTTAGGTACTCCCATATCTACTGGAGCACCTTACCAGCTACATGTGCCTGTCTCTCCAGCTTATGTACCAGCCTCTTATGCGGTACTGTGTCAAAGGCTTTCCGACAATCCAAGAAAATACAGTCCGCCCAGCCCTGTCTTTCTTGCTTAATCTTTGTTACCTGGTCGTAGAATTCTATTAAGCCTGTCAGGCAAGATTTACCCTCCCTGAACCCATGTTGGCGATTTGTCACAAAGTCCCTTCTCTCCAGATGTGTTACCAGGTTTTTTTTCACGATCTTCTCCATCAATTTGCATGGTATACAAGTCAAGGACACTGGCCTGTAGTTCAGTGCCTCTTGCCTGTCGCCCTTTTTGTATATTGGGACCACATTCGACGTCTTCCATATTTCTGGCAGGTCTCCCGTCTCCATTGACTTACTATACACTATGGAGAGTGGCAAGCAAAGTGCCTCTGCACACTCTTTCAGTGCCCATGGTGAGATCCCGTCTGGACCAACAGCCTTTCTAACATCCAGATCCAGCAGGTGTCTCTTGACCTCTTTTCTCGTAATTTCGAACTCTTCCAAGGCCACCTGGTTTACTTCCCTTTCTCCTAACACAGTGACCTCACCTTGTTCTATTGTGAAGACCTCCTGGAGCCTCTTATTGAGTTCTTCACACACCTCTTTGTCATTCTCTGCATACCTGTCCTCGCCTGTTCTAAGTTTCAATACCTGTTCTTTCACTGTTGTTTTCCTTCTGATGTGACTGTGGAGTAGCTTTGGTTCGGTCTTGGCTTTGTTTGCTATATCATTCAAAACTTTTCTCTGCTTCTCTTCTCACACACACACACACGTTTGTGTGTGTGTGTGTGTGTGTGTGTGTGTGTGTGTGTGTGTGTGTGTGTGTGTGTGTGTGTACTAACCTAGTTGTACTCATCTAGTTGTGCTTGCGGGGGTTGAGCTTTAGCTCTTTGGTCCCGCCTCTGAACCATCAATCAACAGGTGCACAGGTTCCTGAGCCTATTGGGCTCTATCATATCTACACTTGAAACTGTGTATGGAGTCAGCCTCCACCACATCACTTCCTAATGTATTTCATTTGTCAACCACTCTGACACTATAAAAGTTCTTTCTAATATCTTTGTGACTCATTTGGGCACTCAGTTTCCACCTGTGTCTCCTAGTGCGTGTGCCCCTTTTGTTAAATAGACTGTCTTTATCTACCCTATCAATTCCCTTGAAAATCTTGAATGTGGTGATCATGTCCCCCCAACTCTTCTGTCTTCCAGTGAAGTGAGGTTTAATTCCCGTAGTCTTTCCTCGTAGCTCATACCTCTCAGCTCGTGTACTAGTCTGGTGGCAAACCTTTGAACCTTTTCCAGTTTGGTCTTATCCGTGACTAGATATGGACTCCATGTTGGGGCTGCATACTCCAGGATTTGTCAAACATATGTGGTATACAAAGTTCTGAATGATTCCTTACACAAGTTTCTGAATGCCGTTCTTATGTTTGCCAGGCTGGCATATGCCGCTGATGTTATCCTCTTGATATGGCTGCAGGAGACAGGTCTGGCGTGATATCAACCCCCAAGTCTTTTTCTTTCTCTTACTCTTGAAGTATTTCACCTCCCAGATGGTACCTTGTATCTGACCTCCTGCTCCCCACACCTATCTTCATTACATTACATTTGCTTGGGTTAACTCTAACAACATTTGTTTGACCATTCCTTCAGCTTGTCTAGGTCTTCTTGAAGAGTCCTCCTCTGTCTTAATCCTTCTCATAATTTTGGCATCGTCCGCAAACATTTTGAGAAATGAATCTATACTCTCCGTGAGATCATTTACATATATCAGAAACAAGATAGGATGAGTACAGAGCCCGTGGGACTCCACTGTGACTTCACGGCAATCTGAGGTCTCACCCCTCACCGTAACTCTCTGTTTTCTATTGCTCAGGTACTCCNTATATTAGATATATATATATATATATAATATATATATATATATATAAAATATATAGTAAATATATATATAAATATATTTTTAAAAAACCTAGAAGGGGTACCACCCTGGTGCAAGTGTAGGGACCCATAGCCTCGGAGAAGAAAATAAAGAGTACTCAGAGAAGACCTTGTGGATCCTCACTGAACACTTTGATATTTTCTTCTCCTACCACCCCTATTCTTTTGGTATGTGTGTATATTTATCTAATTTTATTTGAAAATGTCATTACACAAAAAAAGTTACAATATTGATTACATGCAGGGTACAAGGCTGCTTGTCACAAGTTGAATAGCTCCTCAAGCTCCTCAGATGGTGGCAGGAACCATGGATGCAGTGAGCATTTCCTCTCTGGATTGCCACACTAAGGCGCTGAAAAAGAAAACTGGCAGCCCTAGGGTCTCTAGTTGTTTCGAATAGCTTAGACCCCAACTCCTTCAAAAAGCTAGCAGCACTTTTACCCCAGGCACCAAGTGTCTCTGAGGCAATGGGGACAAAATTGTAGTGGTGCTCAAGGTCTCTGTATTTACGTGACTTGGCCGCTTCCCGGTGATTGGCAGCTTCTCCTGCTTGAGTAGCACTGAAGTCAACATAGGTATTGGCTAAAGTTGAGACGCAAGTGTAGTCCCACACCAACTGTCTACCATTCTTCCAGGGGTTCACCGTGATTCCATCTGGGCGACCGACAGGCTCATTAGAGTTGTGGGACATTAGGTACCGGGGCTCTCTCTCTGCTGGACAGCCGGCTGTGGTAAGGCTTCTCTTAATAATGTCATTGACCTCGCCGTGTCTTGCATGCCATCCTCCTGTCCTTTGGCAGAGAAGGCCATGCCGTCCGTACCTGTCGGCCTCTGCCTCGCCGCAAATACACCTGTATTCGGTGTGGATTGGGGCAGCGAGACGGAGAGCCACGGCAATTCGAAGGGCCTGCGGTGTGAGACGAGTGCCGGTTGCTGACATTGGGATTGCTAATAGGAAATCACCTGCATGGGGAGCTGCTACTGCTCTAAGTCGGGCAGTGTCATGTGGTGTTGTCGCAGCTTCTAGCAAAGTCGCAGCTTCTTGGTCGGCAATGGGGCGATCCCAGCTGGATTGCTTATGGGCTTCAGAAGGCAGTGGTTGGGGTGCTGGTCCTGCGAGAGAGACCCATTTGGTTGTGCAGTCTGCAGTCTGTTATTTATATATATATATATATATATATATATATATATATATATATATATATATATATATTATATAATATATATATATATATATATATATATATATATATATATATATATATATATATATATATAGGCAGGGGTACATGATCCCCTTGGCAGGGGTAAATGATCCCAGGCAGGGGTACATGATCCCAGCTTCACAGACGGCACATGGGCCTCCCTTGTAGGACCAGCACCCCAACCACCGCCTTCTGAAGCCCATAAGCAATCCAGCTGGGATCGCCCCATTGCTGACCAACAAGCTGCGACAACACCACATGACACTGCCCGACTTAGAGCTGTAGAAGCTCCCCATGCAGGTTATTTCCTATTAGCATCCGGCACCCGTCTCACACCGCAGGCCCTCCGAATTGCCGTGGCTCTCCGCCTCGCAGCCCCAATCCACACCGAGTACAGGTTTATTTGCGGCGAGGCAGAGGCCGACAGGTACTGAAGGCATGGCCTTCTCTGCCAAAGGACAGGAGGATGGCATGCAAGACACGGCAAGGTCAATGACATTATTAAGAGAAGTCTTACGAAAGCCGGTTGTCCAGCAGAGAGAGAGCCCCGTTACCTAATGTCCCGCAACTCTGATGAGCCTGTCGGTCGCCCAGACTGATTCACGGTGAACCCCTGGAAGAATGGTTGACAGTTGTTGTGGGACTACACTTGTGCTTCAACTTGAGCTAATACCTATGTTGGCTTCAGTGCTACACAAGTAGGAGGATCTGCCAATCACCGGGAAGCGACCATGTCACGTAAATACAGAGACCTTGAGCACCACTACAATTTCGTCCCCATTGCCTCAGAGACACTTGGTGCCTGGGGTAAAAGTGCTGCTAGCTTTTTGAAGGAGTTGGGGTCTAAGCTAATCGAAACAACTAGAGACCCTAGAGCTGCCAGTTTTCTTTTCAGCGCCTTAGTGTGGCAATCCAGAGAGGAAATGCTCACTGCATCCATGGTTTCTGCCTGCCATCTGAGGAGCTGAAGGAGCTATTCAATTTGTGACAAGCAGCCTTGTACCCTGCATGTAATCAATATTGTAACTTTTTTTGTTACAATATTAACAAATTTGTTAAACATGAACGGCCATTTGTAAAACCATTTTGCGACTCATTTATTAATTTATGTTTTTCAAGATGAAGACGAACTGTATTTGCAATTATTGATTCAAGTAACTTTCCCACAATAGACGTTAGGCTAATTGGCCGATAGTTTGACGCAAGTGATCTATCTCATTTCTTAAAAATTGGTACCACATTAGCTACCTTCCATGACTCTGGCACTCTGCCTAACTCTATTGATTTATTAAATATGGTAGACAGTGGCTCGGAGAGCTCCTCTTTGCATTCTTTAAGCACCCTGGCAAACACTTCATCCGGCCCTGGGGATTTGTTTGGTTTTAGTTTTACTAATTGTTTAATTACATCCTCCCTGGTAACTGCTAAACTAGTCAACTTGTCCTCATCCCCACCCACATAGACTTGTTCTGCTGAAGGCATATTCTTAAGTTCTCCTTTAGTAAATGCAGATATAAAATATTTGTTAAAAATACTACTCATCTCCTTGTCATTATCCGTTATTTGACCTGTCTCAGTTTTTAATGGACCTATCCTTTCCCTAGTCTTAGTTCGATATATCTGAAAAAATCCTTTAGGGTTTGTCTTTGCTTGCTCTGTTATGCGACCTTCATAGTTTCTTTTTGCTTACCTAATCTCTTTTTTAACAGTTCTAACCAGTTGTATGAATTCCTGTTCTAGACTGACTTCCCCATTCTTAATCCTTTTGTACCAAGCTCTCTTTTTACCTATAAGGTTCTTCAAATTCTTTGTTATCCACTTTGGGTCATTAGTATTCGATCTATTCAATTTGTATGGTATACTACGTTCCTGTGCTTTGTTTAGAATATTCTTAAATAAGTTATATATTGTATCCACATCGAAATCCCCTTTTACGTCACCTATCGCTGGGTTCATGTCTCGCTCCAAGACCGGCCCACACCCCATACCCAAACTTTCCAATCTATTTGACCCAAAAAATTTCTTAGGCGTATTAAAATCAGCTTTTCAAAAATCTGGCACTTTAACAGAATTTTCTCCTACAGGTCTGTTCCATTCTATGCTAAATCTGATTTCTTTGTGATCACTGTTCCCTACCTCACTCCCTATTTCGATGTCATTAATTTGTGTTTCCCTGTTAGTTAACACTAAATCTAAAATATTATTTTCCCACATTGGTTCCTTAATGTGTTGCGTAAGAAAGCAATCGTCAATTAATTCTAGAAAATCTTCTGCTTCACTATTCCCTGTTTTGTTCAACCAGTTTATTCCACTAAAATTAAAGTCACCCATAAGATGAATACTGTTAGATCTAGATGCTCTAGATATTTCATCCCATAGATCCTTTGCTTCCATTCTGTCTAAATTTGGTGGCCTATATATAACTCCTATTATAATGTTATTTGCTTTTTTGTTTAATTCTATCCAAATAGTTTCTGTGTGTGGCTCAGTTTTGATTCCCTCTTTGAGACTACATTTCAAATTGTCCCTAACATATACGGCTACTCCCCCTCCTCGTCTAATATATCGATCTGTGTGAAATAGTTTAAATCCATTTATTTGATATTCAGCTAATAGTTCTCTATTTTCTACATTCATCCAAGTTTCGGTAAGTGCAATAATATCTATTTTTTCTGTGCAGACAAGAGCATTTAATTCGTTAATTTTATTTCTTACACTTCTACTGTTAGTGTAATATACCCTAAGTAAATTGTTATTTTGTGGCCCTTTTCTTTCCCTGATCATTTTGCCAATTCCTTTCTCCCACAAACACGTACTTTTATTACCTCCTTCCTCCAAATCAATTCCCATACCTCTATCTACTAATAGTTTAAACCCAAACAAACACCTCTAACCACTGGTTCCAACGAGTTCGCAAAAGCAACAACCCCAGCCCTCGATAGATGCACCCCATCACGAGCATACAACTCATTTCTTCCATAGAAGTGTTCCCAGTTGTCTATGAAAGATATTGCATTTGATTTGCAATATCTTTCCAGCCGGCAATTGACACCAAGTGCCCTCGACATCCATTCATTTCCCTACTCCCTTTCTTGGAAGAATGCCACATATGATCGGGATTCCTCCCTTGCTCCTAACTAATTCAATGGCTGTCCTGAATCTTTGTATTAGTTCCTCACTCCTAATTCGTCCAACATCATTACCCCCTGCACTAATACAAATAATGGGTTTGTTCCCATTTCCCATCATAATATCATTCATGTCTCCAACAATATCACCAATTCCAGCTCCCGGATAGCAAACCCTTATTCTGTTCCCTCTATCTCTGGCACAAAATGTTCTGTCTTAATACCTCACCTGGGAATCTCCCACAACCAAAATTCGCTTCGGTACCTCCTTAACTTTCTGAGTAGCCTGAGGGGCCCGCGCTCCAGCCGCTCCTCGCTGACTTCCGTTCCGAGTGGACTGCAGGCTCACCACAGCATTCGTTCTCCAACACGGCAAATGAATTTGCTGTCCTTAGGGCATCTGTAGGCGGCCTTGTCAAGGTCTTCTTAAGACCCCTGTCCTTAACGACTTTCCACGACGAGGTCTTGTTAATATTGGTCTCCTCCTTCGTTTCTTCCCGAGGTTTCAGCTGTCGTATCTCCTCTCGTAGGGAATCCATCTCTGCTCCTCAGAGTTCTAACTAGATTCATTAACTCCTTCGCTAATCCTTCCATTATTGCAATAATAATGTTACTACAATCGGAGATCCAGCTAACACAACCTCTCACTATGACTGCACCTGACTGACTGTTGGTTAGTTAGATTCAGGTTGGTTAGATTCGGTCATATATCTACGTTAATTTTCACTCAAATTTAAACAAATTAACTCATACATAATGAAATGGACAGATTTATCATTTCATAAGAAAAAAATTGGAAAAAAATATATATATTCAGGAAAACTTAGCTTATTAGGGAAATTGGGCCTTGCATAGTAAGCCAAGTACGACGTTCTGGCTACTAAGTACAACAATTGTGTTAGTTGTCTCTTCAGAGGTTGCATGGCGTTTTACCTTCCTTCTTATGATGTCTTCAACGAAACCATTGGAGAAGCCGTTGTTGACTAGGACCTGCCTTACCCTACAGAAGGAACTCTGTAGGGTAAGGCAGGTCCTAGTCAACAACGGCTTCTCCAATGGTTTCGTTGAAGACATCATAAGAAGGAAAGTGAAACGCCATGCAACCTCTGAAGAGACAACTAATACAACACCTATACCCCTTATTAGACTATTTTACAGGAACTTCTTTTCCACAGCTCATAAAACGGAGGAAAGGGTCCTGAAAGATATTGTTAATAGAAATGTTATCCCTACAGACAAAAATCAGAAGATACAACTAACGATTTACTATAAAACCAAGAAAACGGCCAGCCTACTCATGAGAAACTCTCCAGACACTGAGCAGAACGCTCTAAAAGAGACCAACGTCGTCTATGTCTTCAAATGCCCTCTTGGGAACTGTAAGCCTCAAAAAACTCAGTATATAGGCAAGACAACAACATCTCTTTCCAGGCGTTTAACGATGCATAAGCAACAGGGCTCCATTAAGGAACATATATTCTCTTCCTACCTTCCTATGTTCTTCCAGACATTCTCATTGTCGAGCCACCGGACTGCACTCTCCTGGGTGCGCCCATTGGCCCACGAGCAATCGAGGAGGTCCTGGCTGCAAAAATCACTGATCTAAAGAGAATGCTGGACAGGATTGACAAGATTGATGCCCATGATGCTCTCTTTCTCCTCACAAGATGCCTGTCTCTCCCTAAGTTGACCTACTTTCTGAGATGTTCTCCATCCTACAGCAGCCCTAAGTTAAATGTGTATGACACCCTTCTGAGGTCCATGCTGGTGAAAGTCCTGAACCTGCCATTGGACGACTCTCAGTGGGAGCAAGCAACCCTTCCTGTAAGACTTGGCGGCCTTGGTGTCCGCACAGCCTCCCAAATTGCTCTACCAGCCTTCCTTTCCTCCTCCCATGCATCGCACGACCTCGTCAGAGATATCTTACCTGCAACCTTGAGAGATTCAGCAGGAATACACGATCCTGCTTTCACTGAATGTTCAAATCAGTGGGATGTTCTGGCAGCCCCAGCGACCATTATAGAGCCAACAAAACAACACAAACAGTCCGGCTGGGACCACCCTCTAGTGGAAAAAGTAGCTGATGCCATGATCAGCGCCACAACATCAGACAAGGAGAAAGCCCGCCTCAGAGCAGTGCGTGCCCCCCATGCAGGAGACTTCCTCCTGGCAGTACCCATGTCAGCAATGGGCACGCGCCTAAATCCAGAATCCCTTCGTGTAGCAGTGGCCCTCTGCCTTGGTGCCCCAATTCACACTGAATACAAGTGTATTTGCAACAGGGTGGAAGCAGACCAATACGGACTGCATGGGTTGCATTGTGGAAGCACAAAGGGCTGGCATGCAAGACACAACGAGGTCAATGACATCATCAAGAGAAGCCTCGTCTCAGCTAAGTGCCCAGCGGAGAGAGAACCTCGCATCCTAGGGGTCCAGAACCCGGATTTCCCCGCACTTCGCCCTGATGGCATCACTATATACTCATGGAAGGAGGGTAGACAGTTGGTGTGGGACTACACATGTGTATCCACCCTGGCTGACACCTATGTACACTTCGGAGCTGATCAAGCAGGTGGGGCGGCCAACCACAGGGAAACAGCAAAATCTCTCAAATACAGGCGACTGGCAGGCCAATACCTCTTTGTTCCCATAGCGTCTGAGACACATGGCCCCTGGGGCAAGAGTGCCTTGGGATTTCTCAAGGAATTGGGTTCCAAGCTCATCGACGTCACCAGAGACCAAAGGGCTTGCAGTTTTTTGTTTCAGCGCCTCAGTGTGGCAATCCAGAGGGGAAATGCTTGCTGCGTCCTCGGTTCCTGTCCGGAAGCGGAGGAGCTTCAAGAGATACATAACCTTTAGGCATTTGTCTTGTATGTTTTGTAACCTTTAAATACACAATAAAGCATAAAAAAAAGGAAGGGGGTGGTAGGAGAAAAGCACACAGAAATTGTATTGGAGGGGACCTACATTCCCTCCAATGCGTTATGTGTGATTTCCTCCGAGGCTATGGGTCCCCCTTCTTCCAGCCAGAGGTGGTACTCCCTTCCTTATTTATATCAATAAATATATATATATATATATATATATATATTTATATATATATATATATATATATATATATATATATATATATATATATATATATATATATATATATATGTATATATTATTAAATATGACCGAAAAAGTAAGATTAATAATTCTAACACGAATTTTCTCAATTTTCCTTATGTTTGTTTTTACTGATGACGGTAAATTAAAAATCAATTCTCCAAAATTCATTCTTTATTTCTTAGTCTGACGCGACACTTGAGCGCGTTTCGTAAAACTTATTACATTTTCAAAGACTTTAGTTACACACACACAGAACAACTATAACTGAACAGAGTTTAAATACCTGCATTTGGGTGAGGTGACATGTTACAATGGTTTGGGGTGAGGTGAGAACAAACACAGAACACGAAACAATGGGTATAAGGGAAGAATAGATCTGTAACTGCAGAAGGCCTATTGGCCCGTATTTCTTGATGTTTCTATATTGGAGCGGAGTCTTGAAGTGGGTAGAATATAGTAGTGCGTTAATTGGCTGTTGATTGCTGGTGTTGACTTCTTGATGTGTAGTGCCTCGCAGATGTCAAGCCGCCTGTTGTCGCTGTATCTATCAATGATTTCTGTGTTGTTTGTTAAGATTTCTCTGGTGATGGTTTGGTTGTGGGAAGAGATTATATGTTCCTTGATAGGAACATATATACATATATATATGTATATATATATATATATATATATTATATATATATATATATATATATATATATATATATATATAGATATATATATATATATATATATATATTTTATATGTCGTACCTAGTAGCCAGAACGCACTTCTCAGCCTACTATGCAAGGCCCGATTTGCCTAATAAGCCAAGTTTTCATGAATTAATTGTTTTTCGACTACCTAACCTACCTAACCTAACCTAACCTAACTTTTTCGGCTACCTAACCTAACTTAACCTATAAAGATAGGTTAGGTTAGGTTAGGTAGGGTTGGTTAGGTTCGGTCATATAACTACGTTAATTTTAACTCCAATAAAACAAAATTGACCTCATACATAATGAAATGGGTAGCTCTATCATTTCATAAGAAAAAATTAGAGAAAATATATTAATTCATGAAAACTTGGCTTATTAGGCAAATCGGCCCTTGCATAGTAGGCTGAAAAGTGCGTTCTGGCTACTAGGTACGTCATATATATATATATATATATATATATATATATATATATATATATATATATATATATATATATATATATATATATATATATAAATATGTCGTACCTAGTAGCCAGAACGCACTTGTCAGCCTACTATGCAAGGCCCGATTTGCCTAATAAGCCAAGTTTTCATGAATTAATTGTTTTTCGACTACCTAACCTACCTAACCTAACCTAACCTAACTTTTTCGGTTACCTAACCTAACCTAACCTATAAAGATAGGTTAGGTTAGGTTAGGTAGGGTTGGTTAGGTTCGGTCATATATCTACATTAATTTTTTACTCCAATAAAAACAATTGACCTCATACATAATGAAATGGGTAGGTTTATCATTTCATAAGAAAATAATTAGAGAAAATATATTAATTCAGGAAAACTTGGCTTGTTAGGCAAATCGGGCCTTGCATAGTAGGCCTAATACTGCGTTCTGGCTACTAGGTACGACATATATATATATATATATATATATATATATATATATATATATATATATATATATATATATATATATATATATATATATATATATATATATATATATTTGTCTCATTAAACATGACCGCATATTCTGTATTTATTATCTTCTGATTTAGGGCTTCTATCCCTCTAACTATTTTCTTAGCATCAGGGCTTAGCTGAAATAGGAGTTCTTCATAACTCATTTTCGTAATTTCCGGGTGAAGAAAAGAGGTAAATTACTATAGAATGTATTACACTTATTTATACAATATGCACAACGTTTCGAACCTCCATGGTTCATTCTCAAGTGAAGGAATTTTACAATGTGATTGATTTTATACCCGCACTGGGTCAGATGATAAGACAATAAATGTGAAAACAAATGGGGATACAAAGGGGATATAAGTGGGGTCACACATATGAACAAAAGAATATAGGTAACTGCAGAAGGCCTATTGGCCCATACGAGGCAGCTGGCGTCTACATACAAAGATTAATCCAGTGTAATTGGCCTGTTATGTTGAACAGTGTCTTCTGTGTTTGCATCGTTATGTTCTGGTCTTGTCCTTACTCTCATTGTGGGTAGGGTAAATAGTTCTGTTATTTGGGTGTTCATGGTAGGTTGTTCTGTTCTTATGTGAATTGCTTCAAGAATTTGTAATCTTCTTGCATCTTGGGTTTTGTCTATTATGCATGTATTTTTGTTCAACATTTCTCTTGTTAGGGTGATGTCATGGGCTTGTCTCATGTGATTCCTAGGGGCACCGGGTTGAAGATGGCATTTCAAACGCCTCGTCAGCTTGGTCGACGTCATACCTATGTACTTAGATTGAAGGTTACATCCTTCGTGGGGGCAAGTGTACACGTATACAACGTTTGACTGCTGTAGAGGGTTCTCTGTCGGCTTCGGGCTGTTTTTGATAAGGAGTTCGGAAGTCTTCTTGGTTTCATAGAATATTATCAGGTTTATGTTTTGGTTAAGAGTAGTGCTTTTTACTCCTTTACGGATTATTTCTTTCATTATTCTTTCCTCTTTTATATGTTCACTGTGCATGGTTGATTTGTAATATAATTTTATTGGAGGTATTGTGGTTTCTGCTCTAGGTTCTGGATTATACCAGCGGTCCAAGTGTCTTCTTATAGCAGCGTTTATTTCCGCGTTGCTATATCCGTTGTTCACCAATACCTGAGTTACTCTTTCAAACTCTCTACTCACGTTGCTCCATTCAGAGCAGTGGGTAAGCGCTCGACGAATATAAGCATTGAGAACACTGGCTTTGTATCTTCGGTAACTATGGACGGGGATATGGTCCTAGCCACATGTGATTTATGACTTCGAGTGCATGTTAGACCACACAAACCCTAAAGGGATGATAGACTCACGTCACAATGCAGTAGCGTATGCCTATATTATCTTTGACAGACAAATGAACATTTTCGATGAATAAGCAGTCAATCACTTTGTAACCACACTTGAAACGACATGGGTTAGAATTAAGACGGGGATTGTATTTTATGAACTTCACATGTCTCAGCAAGCAAGCTATATGTGAGACAAAAACTTCCTGTGAACTCTGAGATGAACCGTTTAACGAGGATGATGTAATCAAAGTCAGACATCATGACCAAGCAATAAGATTTCATAATTATAAAGCAATTATTACTTTGATAGATGTAATTTGCAGTTTAAATTTATACAAGTTCCTGTTCACTTTTCTCACAACGTTTCCTATGATTTAGGAGTAATTCTCAATGAGATGAAAGAATGACCAGGAATGAAAATAGATATATTAGCCAGGGACAGATTTAAGTTCATGAAAGTTGATGAGAACAACTTACGATTTTTTGACATTTTAGCCCTTCTGAATGGTTCGCTAGGAAGAATAGCAAAAGATTATATTGATAGTGGAAACCCTACCACCTTCACTTTGGCTATGTAAAAGTGTGTAAATAAGCTGCTATCCCCAAACTTTTGAATGGTTAACAATCATTCTGCTATGATTGCTTATCATCTATGAGTGTGCTAGATGACCCACAACTCCCTTCACGTGATATGTTTTACAACACACTGAAAGAGGAGTAGATATCAGAAAAAGATTATAAACAAGCTTTAGAAATTTCTGATCTAGCTAAATGTCACAACATAGGGGAGCCGGTGGCCGAGCGGACAGAACACTGCACGCATGATCCTGTGGTCCCGGATTTGATCCCGGGCGCCGGCGAGAAACAATGAGCAGAGTTTCTTTCACCATGATGTGTCTGTTACCTACCAGTAAATAGGTACTTGGGAGTTAGTCAGCTGTCACGGGCTGTTTCTTCGGGGTGGAGGAATGGTCGAGGACCGGGCCGTAGACACACTAAGCCCCGAAATTCTCTCAAGATATCCTTAAGAAAAAGAAGATAGGGGAGTATCTTCTTCTATACCTCAAAGTGACACGGGATTGCTGGCTGATGTGTTCACAGTCTGGCGAGATACCAAGCATACTATGTACAAATTGGACATTTCCCACTACATTTCTCTACCCTCATTCACTTGGGATGCATTCTTAATTTAATCGAAAGAAACTTGATGTTGTGTCAGACCTGTTGCTATATGATTTACTTCGGCGAAATCTCCGAGGGGGGTTCACCAGTGTGACAAGACAGTATACGAATGTGGAGAACCAGCACACAGGTCTAGATCTAGGTAATGATAGTAGTTACATCATCTACCTGTATTTTAACAGTCTATATGGAGCATGTATGACTGAACTGCTCCCTCGCAGGGGGATCCCGGAAACTTTCTCACAATGAGCGTGACGCGCTGTTAGAGCACAACCCAATCCTAAAGTGAAATAACGTCACTTTTAGCTCGTTTGCGCGCTATGGCCAAATTTGAACGTAATTTGGAATGAAATCGACTCACAAAAGTGACATACTGTTCCGTTTTCTGTTTGAGTCGTCCGGCTTACTCCGCAAGCTTAGAAAAGGAAACTTGCCATTAACTTTTTTCATACCGTTTTGAAACTTTATGAGAATTTCCTGCCTACCTAACCTATCAGAGGACCCTTAACTTTCTGCTGTTAAAAAAAAATCCCAAATTTATTTTCATTTTTTTTTATTTTCAAATTACATCCATATTCGGCCATACGGGCAAACAGCCAAAAGCGACGTTCTTTTTAAGTTGACAGGTTGTAGCAGCAAGGCTTGGAGAATATCTCATGTGACAGAGTAAAGGGGTATTGGGTGTTTTTTGATACATTACAGGTTAGTCCGGAGGTAGTGAGGTATATGGATGAACTCCCCCTTGTTCTTTCCCATACTTACATTACCGAGGAACAAATTTCACCTTACAGTATGAATATTCTTACAGAAGAATGACGTGGCTTGCCTAAAAAAACACTAAATTAATTGCTTCTCACCTCCCTCAGAAAGGTTACCTGGTTAGTCTGGACTTGTTATAGTTGCTTATGCGTACTGGATTAGAGATAGCTAAAGTTCACAACATCTACGAATTTGAGCAGGAGACCTACCTTGAAGACTTCATTGAAACCAATGTTCGTGAACGCGCCAGTACCAATTGTGTGATAAAAAAAGGCTTTCAAACTCGTATCAAACTCAACATATGGAAAGAGTCTCAAATATGTTTCTAAATATGGGAACAAACACTATCTAGTCATGGATCGTAGAGGCTGCCTGAAACACGCTCAAATCCTTTCTTCAAGTGGATCCTTTTGCTGAGTAAGAATCGTGTGATATGCACTGTCAAGCAGAAGACGCTTCTATTCAATACTCCTACTTACCTGGGTTATCATATACTTCAAATAGCTAAGAGGCGTCTCTATGAGTTCTGGTATGATGTAGTAAAACCTGTGTATGGGGATACAGCGAGTTCATTATATACAGACACAGACTCTTTAATTATTAAACTTTACTCTCAGGATGTGTTTGAAGGGGGCATTTGAATGGTTTTGGAAAAGTTGTTCATTGTCAACCAATATTTTTTGACTAGTTGTATATGGAAAGGGCTGCAATTGTTCCAAGTTTCAGTACTGCAGCCTAAATAGAAAGGGAGATTTTTAATTTTTAATTTTTTTTCAACGAATATTACACATTTTCAAGTGTTTATAAACAACCACACCTTTCAGATATATTCATTCTATGACACTTTTCTGACACATTAGCATATAATAAAGGATCCATAGATTGGGAGTTTCCATAACATCTTTAGTTTTCCTCATACAAATAGTCAAAGTTTCCCCCAAAAATTATGCAAATATGTCGTGTTTATTGTTATTATAAAATCAATAAATGTACTTAGAGAAACAAAACAATTTCCGATTTTAGACATACACTCTCCATATAAGGTGTAGGTTTCATGTAAATTGAATAAAAAATGAAAGAGTTATAAGAACTTTTATGTTACTTGAAAATAAATAAGAACATAATAAAGTCTAAGGTGCTGCCATCTGTGGCTGAGGTTGACATCAACCACTTTTCTCCAAATTTGGCACCCTTGCAGATAGGCTTACGTGCAGTCAGGTGCATAAGTTTCATGCAAATCGTCTGATAAAAAAAACACCAAATTGAAAAAAAATATAAATTTTTGTTTTAACTTAATTATTTTTTAATGAAACTAATTATAATATTTTTTTAATATATGCTATTGTGATAGCTGAGAGTCATAGACATGATTTCAGTTGACACTTGTGTTTGATAATCGTTTTTGACCGTTTTGGAGTAATTTTGACACCTAATTCAATATTTTTTTCTCCTTTCCTATTTATGCTATGATGCCGAGACTTGGACCAGATGAAACTCTTTTCATATACAACTCGTCAAAAAAGTTTTGTTGAAATCGAATCAGTTTTCATTTTTGGCATTTTTTGAATTTAAGGCTCCCCTTGAAGAACTGAATAAGTCGCCTCTCTTTGACTGTATGGATTTTAGTAACTTTCATGACACACGCCCATCCTACTCGAAAGCGCGTGAAGGTGAACTAGGATTGCTCAAGTCAGAAATAGGGTCTAGGATTATTAACCAATTAATTGCTCCCAGACCTAAAACATACTCTTTCACCACTCAAGATTGTGTACACACTTGTAAGTGTAAGAGTGAGCCATATCACTTGCAAGAGAAACTCTCACATGACTCATTTCAGCACACTCTTCAAACAAACACTTCAATCAGCTGATTAAAGGTCATCCTTCAATCAGCCAGTATGGTCATCCAGATATTCCCAATATCAATGACGATGATGATGAGATGGATGTAGAAGTGGGCGAGGAGGAAATTGGAGAGATAGAAGAAGTGTTTATGGAGGATGATGGAGTGGTAGAAGTGGAGAAGTGAAGTGGTAGAAGTGGAGAACCACAGAGACTCTACCCTGCATTCCGCCCCTGGAGCAAACGAGATGCTTCAGCTCAAAACTATTCAACCCTCACTAGATTTATGTTGTGCAATTAAAGTTAGTATTAAGATAGATAGATAGATAGATAGATAGATATATAGATAGATAGATAGATAGATAGATAGATAGATAGATAGATAGATAGATAGATAGATAGATAGATAGATAGATAGATAGATAGATAGATAGATAACACATATGATCAGAACTATATACTAAGGGAATAGGATGTTTATTATTATTGTTTGTGAACTGTGTTAAGTGTGAGAACTACGATCGTATTTCCAAGTTTAAGAAGGGTTTTAAGCAGCAGAGCACAAGAGAGATATTTACAGTATAAAGGTAATGATCAGTCACACATTCCTTTATACTGCTGAAAGATTTGAATGGGAGGAAATGATGGTGGCTTCTATAAGCAGGAATTAACACCCCACACACTTACCTCAAACCTTTAATATTGAAAAGATGTTGAGACAACGCAGAGTCTCTGGTAAACTTCAGTATAAAGTTAGATATGCTGGCGATGATCAGTCATTCGATCAATAGATCGATGCTGGTAACATATTGTATTTATAATGAAGAACCTTTAGTTTATAAATGCAAGGAATTTAATCAGCTATAATCTAAACTTCAGTATTCCTCGAGAAAACAGTTGATGGAAAAATTGTGAAACCACATATAAATTGTTTATCAGAAAAATTTAATAACGTTTTAAACAAAAATTACCTGTGCCCGACAAGGTAATTAAAAAGTTGAAAAATATATAAATTGCTTGTTCGCTCACTAGCCTTTAAGAAGCCTTCTATAACAACTAAGAAACATATATTAACCAGTAAGTGCGTGGGGGCAGTATTTTATCCATTATCCTACCGATTGCTGCTAGTTTAATTACACGGTTGTTCAGCATGTGAAAAAAAGAAAGAGTATTATCTCATACCACATAAAATAATGGACAGCCAGAAAGCTGCGCTCAGTCCTGCTCAACAAACTGTGAAACCCAGTCATCAAACTGTGAAACAAGCTCCTCAGTTACATACAATCCCCTCCATAAAACATTCATAAATTTGAAATTAAAAGTAAAAGGTCATGAATATGCGAGATACTTGTTAAATCATAATGATGCTAGTGGAATCGTTAGATGGGATCTAAATGGAAATTTATTGGCTCCTGTATCTGGCATTCATATAATAAACGACATTATACATAAAATACTGCACTTAAATAAGTTTTTTTACCTGATAAATTACCCATTGTTCAACTGGTTTTCACACTAACTTCTACACCACGAGATTTATTCTGCAGTACTATGGCAAGCAGTCAAGTGTATGAGACTCCTTCAGTTAAAAGAAAGGCAACTGCAAAGATTGATCTTCACAGTAAAAGGAATGCTTCCTGGATTGTATATTAACAGGTGAGTGCATATATATAGTGTATGTAATGTGGAAGTAGATTTACTCGGTAAAAAGCAGTTTAAGAAGATAGAGAGATAGATACTCACATGATATACGCCACCAGTGTATCAGATACACATTTATTAAAAATAACAGCCCCGCATCTTTCCAAAATCGATTGTTTAATCAGCTAGAATTTAATCCAAGGAGATCTTATAAAATGTGTCTACAAAAATTACTCCTTCCCACATCCCATTATGTTATTAAGCGTAATAATCCTGAGGCCTATATGTGCAGGGATTACGTATGAGAAAGAGGGCGTGGAGAGATATTTGTATTCAATGTATTTATTATCATCATCTGATGTCTTAGCTGGAACTATAGAAGAAATTGATAACATGATTAATAAAGAAATAGAAACCATATTTTCAAATAATGCTAAACTGAGTTTTTCAGGAAAGGCATTTAAACAATTTTCACCTAAATATGGAGCAAATTTTATTAAGTATGATTCTTCCTTCAATCAAAACAAGTTCACTACTGTGATTTGTAAGGAGAATATTAGCCCAGCAACGGGGAATAGAAACATCTGTAGGGTTATATTATCATTTGGACCTGCTCTTGGGAAAGTGCTAGGCGTAGTTTCAGAAAGTGAATATGGCATATTCGCAAAAAGGCAGAATGCCTTGAGTGTAGTTGACACATGCCTATTCACACCAATGCCTAGAGGAGGAGTTGATATTTTATATTGATATTCTTTGAAACTCTTCTACTAGATATTGGAATCAGTCTGTAAATGTTTTGGAAATAATCTCCCTAAGTGGAAGTGATAACAGCAACAATAAAAAACAATATGTGTGACTTAACACCAATATGATACAAGGAGTCAGTATCACTATTAGGGATCAAGATGGTAACCCAATACATTTTGTTGAACATGGTTGTACCATATCAGTCTTGCATGTACGTCCTGCAGCCGGAGGTATATAACACCAACACATTCCCCCCCACTCCTCATTTGAGGATGCCATTCCCTCCACAGCCAGCAAAATCCGTGTCAACCTTATTCACCCCTCTGTTGAGGATTTATACATTCTGTTAACTCCTCCTAGGGGAGGGGGGGACCGATGATATACGGATTTTGAGCAACAGTAGGCGTTATAAGCGTGGAGGGAGAATACTATCCTTTTTAAGCGGGATAGTGCGTCGAGTGGACCCCTTTATAATGAGGACGTTAGCTCCAGCTGCACTCAGCTTGGGGCAGAACGTACTACACGACATTAATAATGACAAACTAACTTTCAAACAGTCTCTTAAGAAACGCGTAGTTGAAACATTGAAAGGAGTGGGGAAGCAAATGATCGGGGGAAGAGTGCAGAAGAATAAAACAAGAAAAAAAAATTAGTAAACATCAAACTTTTTACTAAAGCAAAATATAATGATGCGTGGTCATAAAATTCTTCTCACTCAGCTAGTGTTATCTAATGCGCAAACAGCACTGGATATAACGCTCTTGGCCTCCAGGTGCCATTAGAACACTATACCACTGTTGTTAGTGAGGCTTTTCCTAAAGTATTTTCTCCCCGATTGGTAAAATCAACAATAGCAAGCAAACAAACTGTGGATGTATTACCTATGAATTCTGGGGTCAATAATAAGTTTACAGACACCTATCTGGAATTCATCATAAAAGGGGATGAATGGTCAGCTGGTGGACTTATCATCTATTGCTTTGGAGTTGTCTATTGATCTAACTGAAGAAGACGGAATAACGTTTAGGTGATGCTAAAAACATCTCGTTAGTAAATGGATAGTCGCAAACCCTATTCATATCCGCTATTATGTATTTAAACGAAACGGTAGTTGAAACCAGCTCATTATTCTCATTCTGGTCGTACGTAATCTACGTACGACCAGATCTATCTACGATTTCAGGGTGTAAGGCTATGCACTACGATAAACTGTCTCAGTTTCCAAATCGTGTTGATCCTAGCAAAATTGAAGCCGGCTATTTCACTAATGCTCCAGCTGGAGAGACACAGCGGATGGCTGATATGAAAACGAATTGTGTAAATACTTGTTTCAAACTAATGCTTAATGTTACATCAGTTAGTGAATATGTTTTCGATTATGTGGACATCAGAGTGTACCTTGAACTACAGCCAAATAAATGGCTTGTACTCAGTGATTATGAACAAGCTAATTTTAAATATGATATCAAGTCTCCACGTCTATGGGTTGATAGGGTATTGCCTTATCCTGAAGGATCATTAGCCATTAATAAGGCCATGCTGCAAAACAACTCTCCTATTACGTACACTTTAATAAAACTTTATATAAAACATATATATTGGGTATGGGTCAGTGCTCAATAACATTGGACCAACTATGGGGAACTGTGATACCAGAACGTTTATATATGGTTATCCTTGATATGGAGGCTGTGTCTGGGGCGCATAACCACAACCCGCTTTATTTGGAAAATAGCGAGTTTAGTAAGGTATTAATATTGCGGAATAGCACTAATATTGTCAATATTGGGGTGTGACTTCCCTCATAACTGTGCCAAGTAGTATTACACAGTATTTCAAGCCTTAGGCTTCGATAAAAATAATATATTGTCTTATGATACATATGTGAATGGTGGATCCATACTATCCTTTAATTTACAACTTGAGGATATAGATGACACCATCCCGATTGAAAATAGTGGTAATCTATGGATTACTTTGGAATTTAACACTTTCGCGCTTAGCGGACGCTATAAGCGTCCAATCTTTTAAGTCCTGAGTACTTAGCGGACGCACGCGCGAGTCCAACGATAAATATTTGTATTTTGTTATTATTTCTAATAACCAAAGAGCTTATTAAAGAAAACGGCATGGCAGTGATTCATCTTGGTATAACAATTGTATGGCGCCGATATGCCGCCGCAGGTAACACTTCAGCCACTTCCAACCGTCTTGTGGGTTGGTTGCGACATTGATTCTATATTTATATGCATATGTCCGTATAGAGAATTTTATTGCGGTTCCAATGATACCATAATCAATGATGTAGGATAAATGTGGTCATCGCAATCATTAAGAGAGTGGAAACATTTGTTGCTGTTTGGCGCTCTCGCCAAACAGTTTGGCGAGAGCTTCTGTTTCTGTTTGAACTGTTTCAAACAGTTTCTGTTTGGCAGTATTTTATAGGTATGTTCTTATAGAGAATTCTATTGCGAACACAGTGATACCAAATTTAAATACGTAGGTCTACAATTAGTGTCAGGACAGTGAAAAGAGTATACACTTTTCGCTCCTACCGCTTAAGCGCGCGAGACGCCCAAAGCACTTGGGTATGTTTTTTTACGCTGCGCCGAAAGCGCTAAAGTGTTAAATACGATGTAGCTAGAAATAAAGTCATTCTAGTTTACGGCTCTACAACGGGGGTGATCAGCATTAATGCTGACCGACGAGTTATTTGCAATCTGCGAGGATAAATATTAATATGAATTGTTAGGAAATAAATCAGGCTATTAGAAGTAATTTAGATGGACTATCTAGGTTGTTTTCTAGCTAATGACGCAAGGAAAATAGTGAAAAAAATATATAAAAAAGCCAGTAGTATTCATAATCAACACTCTGGTGTCTGGCTCTCATAATAAAATGGGGCATTGGATAACATTCTATGTTGATGTTAATAAGGATGGAGATAGAACAAGATAGTTATATTAAACAGCTACGCTAATCCTGCAACAGGAGCATATTCAAGATATTTTGAAGAGTTTATGACCTACTTCCAAGATTATGACTTATATATTATAATGAAAACGATTCAGTCCCTAAACAGCTACTTTTGTGGGAATTATGCTGTTTATTTCACTTGCTTTTTTTCCAGACTAACCTTAGAGGCGGCCTTGCTTCACTTTGGTGAGGCATTTATATATGGTCGATTTGTAAAGAACGTTGAAAAAGCGTTGAAATTCACTTATCCTCGAATGAAAATGCCATTGAGTAAGCAAACATTCTGGTTAAACGATTTTAATAACTGTGAAACGCTGTATGACAAAATCAGCAAGGATATTAGTATGGTGAGTAATACTTGTGATAAGATTGAATGAATGAATGACGCACATAATAATGGCTGTATTTATTTTTTAACATTAACAACAAAAAACTCATAACCTTTTTTCATTCTGCAGAATGAAAAAAGGGGCCCCTTTGTTTACAAAATATTATGTGTGCATCGCTCACACCTCACTTGCCCCCGAGACGTCCCACTGTGAACAGTCGGGTATGACTCCTAACTAATGTCTCCTCTTACACCCTGTGTTGAAGGCCTAGGAAGTTAAGGTGGTGGCTATGGTAAGATAGTTATTCATTTTTGGTAAAATATACACACTTCACTCTGTCATCTATCCTTTCCTACATACCACAGTCATTCTTTAAAAAAACACGAGAGTGTGAGGCACACTACCACCGCCAGCCAGCCAAAGCTCTTGGGTGGCCCTCTTCACTCTCCCTTCTCCCTCACCTGCTTCACATGCCCTTCCCTGACTGTATACCTAAATATACTCTGCCTCCTAGGCTCGTCCCCATGGGAGGGCCCCCACTCTTCGTCCTCAACATATCCTTCTCTATCCTACATACTTTTATTTAACTATATTTATCCACATGATTAACTCTATGTTACATACTCATACACATTCATCTTACATCTACTACTCATGCTCACCTGTTGCTATACTTACACTTACCCCCCCCCACATGATTCACAACCTCAACATGACAAAGACCTGGCATGCCCAGCCACCCACTGCGACCCACAAACACCCTACTTGACAACGCATGCGTGACCCATGGAGAGATCCCCGCCCTGAACCCATTATGACTACGGACGTGTGCAACACCTCTGCAGGGGCCTAATTGGCTCACCTGCACAGGTGTTGTGCACGGTCGTAGTCATAAATTACGCTACTCAAACTTTAAATGCGGAGACAAGGTATGAGTGTCAGTGTGAGATTTGATACCTTGAGACTCATAGCATGTGACATTGTGAACTTGATTCCAATAGAATATGAGTGACTGTGAGTGTGAATTTGATATAGGGAGACCAGGGTTAGGTGGCAGGGGTGAACGTGATACATATAGACAAGAATTGTGTCAGTTTCATGTTGATATCTGGAGACACATGGGGTAACGACCTTGTGAGGTTGATACCTGGAGACACATGGGTACCGACCGTGTGAGGTTGGTACCTGGAGACACATAGTGAGTGTCATTTTTAACCAAATTCATGGAGATAAGTGTTGAGTGTCAGTATGATGTTGATACGTATGTTGATATCAACCTTGTGTTGTTTCCAGGGATAAATGGCCCTGAGGCCCAGTCTCAGACCAGGTCTCCCAGTTGGTTATCTGGTCAATCAGGCTGTTGAACCTGGCTGCTAGCAGCCTGGCGTATGAATCAGCCAGGTTGAGCAGGTTTTCTTTGGGTTTGTTTGTCGAGTTCTCTCGTGAACACAGTGAGAGGTTGGCCAGTTATGCACCTTACGTGTAGCGTGTAGCGGGAGTGAGTTGAAAAGTCTTGGGCCTTTGATGTTGATAGAGTTCTCTCTCTGAGTACCTATTGCACCTATGCTTTCCAACAGGGTATTCTGCACATCCTGCCATGCCTACTGTCGTCATGTGATGTTATTTCTGTGTTCAGATTTGGAACCAGTCCCTCTAATATCTTCCATGTGTAGATTATTATGTATCTCTCATGCCTGTGCTCTAGAGAATACAGACTTAGACCTTTTAATTGGTCCCAATAATTAAGATGACTTTGGAGTGGATTCTAGCGGTAAAGGATCTTTGCACGCTTTCCAGGTCAGCAATTTCTCCGACTCTGAATGTGGGCTGTTAGAGTGCAACAATATTCCACCCTAGAGAGAACTAGAGTCTTAACGATTATCATCATTGGAATGGCATTTTTCTTGCAGTTGTGACAGCTACTTTATGGTGATCAATAAAGGTTAGGTCTTCTGACATGATTACTCTTAGTTCCCTTACCTTGCTTTTTCAGGATATGCATGGTTAACGGGGAGACACACAGTTAACAGGGAGACACATGGTTAACGACTGTGTGAGGTTCATACCTGAAGACAAGGGTTGAGTGTCAGTGTGAAGTTGATTCCGGATATAAGGGTTGAGTAAAAACATAAAAAGGGAAACCATGCACAAAACGTTAGTCAAATCATACCATTGAACGAAATGGTAATGTAAAGGATTTCGGTGTTCTCATGTCGGAAGACCTTACCTTTAAAGAACACAATAAAGTAGCTGTCACAATTGCAATAAAATGAGAGGTTGGATAACAAGAACCTTTCAAACAAGAGATGCTATACCAATGATGATAGTTTTCAAGACGCTAGTGCTCTCTTGAGTTGAATTCTGTGTTGCATAGTGACAGTCCCTTTCCTAGCAGGAGAAATTAATGACCTGGAGATCGTGCCGAGATCCTTTACTAAGACAATTCGTTCAGTAAAACATCTAAACTTTTGGGACTGACTAAAAGTGCTTAATCTGTAATCTCTGGAGCACAGACGGGAGAGATACATAATAATTTACACGTGAAAATATTAGAGAGGCTGGTCCCAAATCAGGTATCAGAAATAACTCCACGTGAGACCAGAAGTCTTGGCAAGATGTGCAGAATACCCCTGTTGAAAAGCGGAGGTGCAATAGGTACTATGAGAATGAACTCTATCATCATCAGAAACCCGAGACTGTTCAATACTCTTCCACTACACTTATGGGGCATAACTGGCCTACCCCTCAGTGTTCAAGAGAAATCTTGATAAACACCACTAAGGGATACATGATCAACCAGGCAGTGATTCATACACTGCGAGCAGCGGCGTGAAGCAGCTTGGTTGATCAGTCCAGCATCTAGAATGCCTGGTCAGGGACCGGGCAGTCAGAGCGTTGAGCCCCGAAATCAACGCAAGGTACCCGTAAGGTAGGAGTATCAGTGTGAATTTAATACCCGAAGACAAGGGTTGAGTGTCAGAGTGATGTTGATACCTGGAGACAAATGGTGGGTGAGAGTGACAGTGTGATTATGAAACATTGAGATACACGGTGAGTGACAGTGTGAAGATGAAACATGGAGATTCACGGTGAGTGACAGTGTGAAGATGAAACATGGAGATATACGGTGAGTAACAGTGTGAAGATGAAACATGGTGATACATAATGTTCTGATACATATATATCTTGAGGTTATATATTGAGATGATTTCGGGGCTTTTCAGTGTCCCCGTGGCCCGGTCCTCGACCAGGCCTCCACCCCCAGGAAGCAGCCCGTAACAGCTGACTAACACCCAGGTACCTATTTTACTGCTAGGTAACAGGGGCATGGGGTTCCAATAGAAAATGAGTGACTGTGAGTGTGAATTTGATATAGGGAGACCAGGGTAAGGTGGCAGGGGTGAACGTGATACATATAGACAAGAATTGTGTCAGTTTCATGTTGATACCTCTTGAGGTTATCTTGAGATAATTTCGGGGCTTTAGTGTCCCCGCGGCCCGGTCCTCGACCAGGCCTCCACCCCCAGGAAGCAGGCCGTGACAGCTGACTAACACCCAGGTACCTATTTTACTGCTAGGTAACAGGGGCATAGGGTGAAAGAAACTCTGCCCATTGTTTCTCGCCGGTGCCCGGGATCGAACCCGGGACCACAGGATCATAAGTCCAGCATGCTGACCGCTCGGCCGACCGGCTTCCGGAGACACATGGGGTAACAACCCCATACATGCTGATATATAGATACATGCTGAGACTCCATGAGTATGAGTGCTGTGTCTTCGTTAGTATGAGTGCTGAATCTTCATGAATATGGGTGCTAAGTGTACGCGAGTATGAGTGCTGAGTCACCGTGAGTATTAGTGCTGAGTCTTCGTCAGTATGGGTGCTAAGTCTACGTGAGTATGTGTGCTGAGTCTCTGTGAATATGATTGTTGAGTCTTCGTGAGTATTCGCCCAGAGTTTCCGTGAGTATGAGTGCTGAGTCTCTGTGAGTATGAGTCGTGAGAATTCGTGATTATTCGCCTTGAGTTTCCGTGAGTATATATGCTGAGTCTATGTGAGTATTAGCGCCGAGTCTTCGTGAGTTTTCGCCCTGAGTTTCCTTGAGTATATGTGCTGAGTCATCGTCATTATGTATGCTGAGTCTCTAAGAGTATGAGTGCTGAGTATTCGTGAGTATGAGTGCTAAGCCGACGTGAGTATGAGTGCTGAGATTCTGTGAATATGAGTGACAAGTCTCCGTGAATACTGGGTCTGCGTGAGTAAAAGTGCTAAGTCTCCAGGAGTATTAGTGCTGAGTATCAGTGAGTATTGGTGCTGAGTCTCAATGAGTATGAGTGCTGAGCCTTTTTGAGTATTGGTACTGACTCTGTGAGTATTAGTGCTGAGTCTGTTATGCCCAGCTTTTATCAGTTATGACTGAATACGCTCTAGTCATTCTTAGTCATTCTCAAAACACACATACACACCCAACAGCACTAAATCAACACAAGAAACGTAACATATAAAAGACACAGGAAACAAACCAGTACAGTACAAACAAAAATGCACACAAAACACAAACAAAACACAACGCCCAAACGGGGCGAGCCAAAACACGGATACCAACATACATATAGCAGACATGGTAACAAATACAAAATATAGGGACAACAATGTGATTGACTTTAGTCAATCACAAGTATTATTGATATCTATCCAGGAACTCCTGCGCCTGAAAGCACAAGCAGTAAGTCTCCCAAATCAGCAGGAGGTCATCGGACACCGGTCGACCAGGAGGTGCACAAGGCCGAGGCATCAAATCTGCACCCCATAAATAAACCCCCCTACCCACGACCCCCAAATAGTAGAAGAGCACCACAGGACCGGACACACTCGGTCATCCCAAGAGAGTTCCAAACACTGTGACTCACGGGCCACGTCCCCGGCGGCCCTGACCACAGGGAAAGGTTCTGAACTAGTTGGTATTGCACTGAGATGCACACTAGGTGTCACACTGGGTGTCACACTGGCCTGCGCACTAGGCTTCTCACAGGGCTGTGCACTGGGGTGTCCCGCAAAGGACGCAGAAGAGCCAGGGCCTCCGCTACTGGGCACAGAAGCAGAGGCCCCCTGGCGCAAACCTTTTCTCAATACCACGACGAGGTCCCGATCATCAGGGGTAACCTCCCACTGTGGGGAGCCAGCAGCAGGAGGCGCAAGGGGCGACACAGGAGGTAGCACAGAGCTCCCCCCACAGCACCGTCAACCAAGGCGTGAGACGCCGGAGCACCATACTCTCCCATCTCCACCCAAGACACACCACGAAGGGTAGACGCACTCTTAACCCGCCTCGAGCGTTTGGAGACAGGCTACCGGTCGTCCGAGCTATCACCTCCATTATCCCTCATGACAGCAGAACTCTCCGACGGGCGCTCCTTCAAAGCCCAGCCCCTGACAACCGCAGCCTCCCCAGCCGAGGGTACCAGACCACACACTGCAGGAAACAGCCTCTCGCGGACATCCAAAGTGACTGGCGACACAGTATCCACGGATGGAACACGCAGGGGCGGCCGGGACGGGGCGGTGCGGGGCATCTGCAGCAGGGGCGACTCAGTTGGTGAAGTCGGCGGCAGGGGTCGGGTCCCCCCCTCCAATCCCCACAACACCTACTCCATCACACCCAGGCATTCCGCAGGAACGAACTCCGGAGTATCAGCTGGCAGGTGAAGCAACACACATCCCAGCACTAGGAGACAGGTCTCGGGCGGACAACGGGGAAAAATCCCCCTCCCAGAAGAGATTAATAGAGCCGACCCGGCGCTCCTCACACCCCACAGCCTGGTGGCCCCGTAGGCCGCACCTGAAACATGTCCAAGGCTAACCCGTGTTAAACACATGGATAGGGAATTCCAACAGCATGATGGAGGACGGGATAGGATCCCTCTGGTGCATGGCGAGAGTGCGGGTCCCACAACGGACCTCCTTTCCACCTTCTGGTGGGGTTGGCGTTCATCCTCACACGAAGGACCCGCCCAAAACGAGCAAAGTACCGACGTAGAAGGTCCTCAGAGATCTCGAAAGGCATCCTGTGCACTGCCAGATACGTCGTTGTACCACAATGATAGGAGAGGGACACTGACCCACCATCTCCAGGAAGTGTGAAAGAGCGCTAATCATAACGCATGATGAGATCCTGATAAATCACTGAGGAGCTGAACTTGACAATCACCCGCCTCCCAGTAAGCAGCTGCACACCACACACAGACTCCACAGGAACACGTATCATGTCGAGTAACACGACCTCCACTGCCTGGTAGGAAACATTCCCGGAAAACTCCAGGCCAATTGAGTCCTGCCTGGTGACAGGGGCAAAGATCCCCCCCCCCCATTCTGCAGACCGTCACGATCCCAGGGGCCCCTCAGGAGAAACACGGGACGCAAGCCCCGTTAGCAGCTACACCCAAGTCCACACACTACGCCGGGTTGACAACAACGGCAGGGGCCGAACGATACAATCGTACCCCACTGCAGCCCAGAGCACACTCTCCATTTGAGTATTAGTACTGACTCTCCGTGAGTATGAGTGCTGAGTCTGTTATGCCCAGCGTATGCCAGTTATGACTGAATATGCTGTAGTCATTCTATATTGTCAACATACATTTATTTTCAGTATTTACCATGTGAATTTTGGCCATTCATTCTACTAGTCATTAAATAAACGTGTATGTTATTGCATGTTACTGTATGTTATTGTATTTTAGCTCCTAAACTTATTGTATATTATTTTTGTTATATATTGATGTGTTGTTAAGTAAGTGTAATCGCTTGTTTACCCCCCATCCCCCCTTTTCCTTGTTGTGTGTGTGTGTGTGAGTAAAGTTACCAATTAAGGTGATTGGTTGTTCGTTATTCTATGTTGTGTATATAAGTATGGTATATTATTTCTGTGGTATATTATGTGTATTGAACATGTGTGTATGTTCGAGAGTTGTTGGTGACTAATATTCGTAACTGAGCCGAGTGGGTACAAAATAATTTTACTCATGATTGTTTATCTTAATTAAATTTTCCTGGTTTGGGAAGTAGACGAATTTCCTAGTTTTTGGACTTAGTCAAGCTCCTGGTCTGGGATCTTAGACTTCTGAGAAGAAATTCTGACTGTCACATTACCAGACATTGTAACTCTAAGATTAGGAAGGCCAGTAATTGACTTTGTTTTTGTGAAGTCGTTGTGGACTTGTACTTTCGTAGATTAATTGACTTTGTAATTTTTACAGTCATTGTCGATTGCCAAATTTGCGTCGGGTCGAGACTTGGCCATTTGTCAGTCCCGTTAGGACTTTTTTTCTGAAGGATGGAGAAAGGACTGGTGATACTGATGTCCATACAGAGCCTTTACCCCACTCTGTTATTGTTTGTTGCTACCCACCATGTTCACGACTGTATAGCCATAGACTTGTGTACCACTGTTGTTAGGTGATTGTGGCCTAACGACAGCTAGCTGCTTGACTTGTGCTCTTGTTAATTCAGTTACTAGTTGTGGATATGTATTGTATATAGAGTGGTGTCATGTATATAGGTTCGCCCCAGTAAAGTGGTGGCTGTTTCCTTGACTTTCCATTTACCCTAGAGATAAAGTGTTGAGGCTAGAAGGTTTTGATGATTTACGAAAAGGTAAATGAGCATACTGTGGGACGCTGTGTTTGAACACACCCACCTGTCTTCCCAGTGTGACAGAATACGTCCTCCTGTTCTTCCAGTGTATCAGAGTACGTCCATCTGTCTTCCCAGTGTGACAAAATATGTCCATCTTTCTTCCCAGCGTGACAGAACACGTCTACCTGTCTTCCCAGTGAGACAGAACTACGTCTTTCCGTCCTCCCAGTGTGACAGAACAAGCCCAGCTGTCATCCCTGTGTGACAGAACACGTCCACCTGTCTTCCCAGCGTATCAGAATACGAACAGAATAACAGTCTTCCCATTTTGACCGAACGCGTCCTTCTCTCTTCTAATTGTAACGGAACGCATTCACTTATCGTCACAGTGTGACTGAACACGCCGACCCGTCTTCCCAGTGCGACAGAACACGCCCAGCTGTCTTCCCAGTGTGACAGAACGTCAACATGTGTTACCAGTGTGACGGAACACGTCCACCTGCCATCCCAGTTTGACGGAACCCCTTCAGCAGTCTTCCTAGTAGTGTGACGAAACCCCCTTCATCTGTCTTCCTAGTGTGATGGAACCTGTCTTCCTAGTGTGACGGAACCCCCTTCGCCTGTCTTCCCAGTGTGTCACTCACTGACTATATAATTCGCTGCATGTCCTCCGCCCTCTCTGGCACTGGGGAACGTCATGGGATCTCATCCAGTATGTTTAATGGCTTTCTTGTGTAAATTCTCACCCCCTGCTTTGTATGTAAATAGAGTTGTAATAATGTAGAAATCTATAACAATCTGGACGAACATTGTGTTTTGTCTACCCTTTAGGTTTGTAATTATTATATTTTTATTTTTCATTTTTTTTATTTTAAAATATTACCAAACAATCTCATATACTTATCATAAAATTATTAATTTTCAAAATATAATTTTAGAAGAAATTTGGACAAATTATAATTTGCGAATTTGGTAGTAGTAGTGTGATAGCTGCTGGATTTATGCAGTGTTGTATGGGCCGACGTACCCGGGATTTGGCCAAGAAGAGTTACGAAACGGCAGTAGTGTTTGTCTGTTGAGGAGTGCTGCTAGTGTGTTGCTAGAGACTTCTGCCAGGGCGTTAACTACCCCTGTATGTGATTGTTTGAGACTAATGTGAGCTTGTTGCTGAAGCCCTCTGCCAGTGAGTTTCTGGAGAGCGGACGTGGGTTATTGGGACATCGTGACGATACGGTGTGTGTGGACTGGCCCATGTCGAAGGTGAACTCGCCAGTGATTACTTTTAAGCCTGGACGAAGTATACCTGCAGTAGTGAACTTGCTGGGATCTGATGAACACTGCCGATCTATTGAGTGCCCTGAGTGAAAGCGACACAGTGTAAATATGTGTAGTAATACTTAGAGATAAAATAAAGATATTGGTGATGATAATGTATTGATGAAGGTATAATTGCGTATTGATTACCCCCCATTTATTCTTTGCACTTCAACTTGCCACTGCCAGTTCTTGAAAACTTACCACCAACTTGGGGTAGGATCAAGGAGAAGAGCTTATAAGACTCATTAACCAACAAACCCGGTTACTGGCCCAAGCTGGCAATAACATTTACCTTTATTCAAAAAGTAAGTAAAATTCTCCCTTTGATAGCAAATTGTTCCCATCCACATCATTAAATAATGAGATAATCCTTTCGTTGTAATAGACGAAACTAGACAACAGAACAAAATGTTGTCTCCTAAAATAATAAATAATATATATATATATATATATATATATATATATATATATATATATATATATATATATATATATATATATATATATATATATATATATATATATATATATATATATATTATATATATATATATATA
>WNGS01165523.1:4844133-4857813 GCA_020271785.1 Procambarus virginalis
CCAACATTACTCTTTTTCCACTTTGCAGAAGAGGAGTTTTGTTGCCTTGATTTTGGACTGCCAGTTTGGACATTTTTGTTTTTGTCCGTGGATTCACTTTTAGTGATTTTTTCTTGAGATCTAAGTTTTCCTCGGCTTCGTAATCTTTGTACGTAAGCTCGAAGTCCATCAAAGATTTGGCTTTGTGATAAGATGTTGGTGTTATAATGGGTACATAGGCTGTCTATGACCTCATTAGGAAGTTTCCTTTGAATGATTAGCTTTGTAAGCCACTCTGCACTTGCTACAGGTACTTTTGTACTGAGGGCTTTGATGATTGATTCTATAGACAATCGAAATGATTGTAGTGATTCATAACTTTTATTTGGAGCGGGTAAATCCAATAATTTGTATGAGAGACGGGCAATTGCAGTCTCCTTATCACTGTAGTTATCTTGTAACAACTGTAAGGCATGGTCGTAATCATCATCTGTTAATGACAAATTAGCAATGACCTGCCTTGCCTCTCCCTGTAACTGGCCTTGTAAATATTGAAACTTTGTCGCTTTTTTGAGAGAAGCTTTGGAGTTGATTATAGAATCAAAGGCTCTCCAGAAGGTATCCCAATCGTCTTCATCCTTGCCCTCAAAATATGGTAAATGTACCTTTGGGAGCTCTGCTGCTATATGTGTAATAGTTGCATTGCTCTGTTGAGTGGATGAGCTCACATTGGATTGGGTTCCTGCTCGAGATATTTGTTGGATTAAAGGATCAAGTTGATCTTGGATTTTATCTTCATACATTGTCATTTCAGCAATGATTTCATGAAGTTCCCTTCGGGATAAATCTGCAGTAGCCATTTCTGTTAGATAAATCTCTGCATGGCGTTTGATTTGTTCATACTTTTCAACAGCTGATTTTACTCTGTTATTCAGAATTATTAAATCAGGAGATGGTTGTCTAGCCAACTTTTGACATTTGTCAATCAGTTGAGTTAGGTGATTTTGTAGACCAATAAGTGTCCTCCTATTTCCTGTTTCAGCTGCTGGTGGAATACTGTCAGCCATTTTGACCTTTTCCGAGTTTCGGAGATTCCGAGATATTTTCTTTTTTCTGATAAATATTTGTGATGTTAATGATTTTGATAAATGAGCTTTCCTGTCTACTTAGGTAATGATTCCAAAGATCGTCCTTCATTTCCTCCCTGGAATCTGGTTGTAGCAGGTGTTCAATTATCAAAAGTACTGTGATAATTTGATTTGTGACCCGAATGCACCAAGTTGGTAAATCCTGTAATAATTTTTTAAAAATAGTAAATGTCACTATTTTTGCAAAGTTATTACAAGATCTGTTACCCTAATAGTTGCTTGATAAAATACAGTAGAATGCCTACTGGTTTTACCTGTAATAGGGTTTGATATAGTTGATTATGGATAATATGTAATGAAATGCTCATACAGTGATAAAAATTCTTTTTTAAAGAATATTATGTAATGAGCAGCACTGAAAATCAGTTGATTAGAGATAATGTTAGATAATACACTTAAATATGTATGTATGTTACCACAAGTGAGGTAGATAATAGTATATATGATTAATATGCAGTTGTCTTTGACACTGATAGATTAAGTACTGTGGTTTCTTAACACAGAACAATATTAATATATGAATGCTTACTAGTTAATGGATATGGTGGCTTAAGCCACTGCAAACAATTTGTTTACTTAGATATATAGCTATGATAAATATTGGCTGATAGCTAGGTTAGGCTAGAATATGTAAAAATTATTCCAATGCAAAATCAAGAAGTTTCTTATGTATTTGCTGGAATAATATAGTCTAGTTTATAGACTATCTAGGTTTAAAGGACCAATAATTATCTAGTTTCTAGACTATCTAGGTTCGAAGGACCAAAAATGTGGGAAAAACCTGCTGTGATTGATATAAGAGGAGACTACCAGGGACTTGTACTGAACTAAATTAAAAAATTACTGTATGCAAATTAATTCAACTAAAATCTCTAGCTAGGGTCGTAAATCCTAGCTCCTCTTTTCCTAATGACAGATAATGGGCTGTAAGGGGCAGGTGGGGTGAGTGAATTAGTTGATAGGTTGATTGCAGTTCCACGTCCACCTGCCAACAGGTATCTCACATCAGCTTGTATTTTATACAAGGATAAGATTTTAAATTCAGTTATATAACTGAACACTGGCTCTGTTTAAATCAGAGATTTAAACATACACAGTCTAGCCTAGCACCTTAGCAATTAACAGCCAATACACTTATACTATAAACAACTTAAATTGTAAATTGTAAAGTATGATAAATGACCTAATATGGTCTGAGTACTGTTACTGAGTACTAAAATTATATTCAATTAAATGAACTTATATGATTACTTAAAAATAACTAAGCAAGCAATTGTTAACTTAATTTATATATTCAAGTATATGCAATGTATATGATCAATGTATATGATTAAATACAGTCAGCTTGTTGAATCTCTTCCTACACTCTGGACACTCATGATTATTTGATTACTTATTGTGACAATCTTCTCTGACACTGGACACTCATGAGGTTCAGAGCTTGGATAAGATTCTGCTGTACCACAATATTAATAATAAACTCACAGAAATATGAGGCGTTGCCTCGCCTTTTTACCGACTATCAGTCTTATAGAATATTAATGTTATACTAGCTTTAATTGGCCAACTAATACGCTACAGTAATAACATTCAATAAACTTAGCTGAAGCCGGGTGCCTGTCTGACAAAGTGTGCCAGACTGAAGAACTCTCTTGGCGAGTTTAGGCACGATATTTTAGATTACAGCGTTGCTGTTTTGACGTACGAGTAGCGTTGCTGTTGACGTACGAGTAGCGTTGCTACGGATATGGACTGCGTTGCAGAAGATAACAATGAGATTAGGGATGAAGGTGGAGACCGCGTCACTAAATGCTCCACTTACACTTATAGATATAAATGTTCTAGGATTTTCCTTGTTGATATATTGTCCAGGTACTCCCCCAGTTCTAGAGAGTGTTCACTGGTGATAATGATATTAGATAAGGTGTCCTTGAGCTGAAAATGTTCGCTAAGGGACCGTCACGTGTACACTGTTGTGTAAACATACGTGTTCTGCCCCGGGCTGTGGTGGGCGCTTCTCTCCCGAGATGCCCTCCCCCCATCCCCCTTGAAAAGGGGTTAGCTTACAATGAATATTGATTGATTATTTTTACAGTCTAGACTTATGATTGAGATAAGATGTGATTATAATAAAATATGATATAGGATTTAAAGATTATAAGTAGTACTTGATAATACCACTGACTCTTAATAAGGATTCGATTTTATCTCTACCGGATACTACGTCAGTGTTCCAATAAATTTTTAATTAACAAATCCTTCTAGAAGCTTCTGGATCCTTGAGAGATCATGCACAAAGTCACGTAGGCATCTATAGGGCCCTATGGCGTACGTGATCATAGTGGCATCATCTAGGATCAAGCTATATATAATGAATCTATTGTGATTCTGATATGATTCTGATATGATATAGATTTGATATAGATATGATATGATATGATATTGATATGATATAGAAATAATACATTTCTTAGATGATTATTAGATATGGTGGGTAAAATTTCCCACATCTATATATATATATATATATATATATATATATATATATATATATATATATATATATATATTTTATATATAATATATTTATTGTTTGTACTTGTAGGCCCCGCCTAACCACTCTGCATACTCCGCTTCCACGCAGGTCGCACTCCAAGCCTGTGTCAGGTTAGGTTAGGGTATGTAAGTTTCATTTCTTTTGAACTGTAACCTAGACCTGGTCCTCTCCCCTAGTTCGGTTGAGATGATCTACCTGCACCGCTGCTCTAACAAGGTGGTCCTTTATAGACTTACCTCGCCTCCAGGCGATCATGGGAGGGTTTTGTGGGAATTTTACCCAGGATGGATGTTCGCTGTACGTTTCCCTCATCCATGTCCATACTTCCTGGAGTTTTCTCTTAAGCTGTGCTGCAAGGCCTGGGAAGAAAAGGGTTGGAAGAATCCATCTCTTGTCTTCCACTTCTTGTGTTCTAGGTCTGAGTAGCTCTGCCCTTGTTTTTTCTCTGAGTTTCTCCTGGGCTGCATGTATTATTGTCTCTGGGTAGTCTCTGTTCCTGAACATATCCCATAGGTCATCAAGCTGGGGATATAGCGTCTCTTCTTTGCTGTTAATTCTCTTGAGTCTGAGTCCAAGTGAGTAGGGTAGCGACTTCTTCAGGGCTAGTGGGTGGCTCGAGTCAAATTTCAGATACGTATGAAGGTTAGTCGGTTTATAGTATGCCTTCGTATGCAGATTCCTGGTTAGCTGGTCTATATATACTGTTGTATCTAGGAAATTAATCGTGGAGTCACTGTGTTCGAGGGTAAACTTAAGGTTCTCATAAACTGTATTTGACCATGAAACGAAACCTTCTAGGCGCGGGAAACCGTCCTCCATTATTCCGAAGATGTCGTCTATGTAACGGAAATATACCTCCGGTCCGTCCTTCCTGTGGGATCGTTTCCTCTCGAACACTACATGCACAAATATTTCAGCGATTGCCACACTACTGGATGCTCCTATCGCTGTACCCTTGGTTTGCCGGTATGCCCGTCCTTCAAATTGCAAAAGGGTGTCTCATCACATGGAGGATGGCCTCCTCAAGAGTTTCTTTCGAGGGGGTCCTCCATACGCCTGCATCTTGAAGTTCCTGTCTGATTTTTGTTCTGTTATCTGTAAAAAAAGATGCTACTACCTTTGCAGCTTCTCTCTGTGGTATGCTCGGGTAGAGCGATACCACATCCATGGAAAAAAGGCGGGCCCCTCTCGGGACGGGGCCTCTAATTTCTGCAATTTTCTTGAGGAAATCCGTCGTATCTTTGATTCTTTCCGGTAGTAGGCGTAGTAAGGGGTTCAGGAGAGCTGTGCAGATCCAGTCTACCGGCCTTGTCGGGGCCCGGCAGCCGCTTAGAACCGGTCTCCCTTGCCACGTTCCTGTTGTTTCTTCTAATGCTTTATGGATCTTTGGTAAAAGGTGTTGTTTTTTTTGCCCCCATTCGTGTGTGTTTTTTTCCCCCATTCTTTTCGTGTGTGTTTGTTTTTTTTTCCCCTTTCTTGAGTGTTAAAAGTGTGTGTTTTTTTTCCCCATTCTGGTGTTTTTTTTCCCCATTCTTGAGTGTTAAAAGTGTTGGAAGTGTCGTTGAATTGTAGAGCCAGAATGGAGATTGACGCAGTACGAGCAAAGAGAACACGAGAGGTCTCACCAAACCAACCCTCGACATCGAAAGCTAGGAGACCTGCAGTGAAGACAGAGTTAACTGTTTCCGAGTCCCTCCCGGAAACAATTACGGAAGGTCTCAAGGATTCTCTCCCTAACACCTCCGAAGAGGAGTGGGAGTATGGAATACTCGAGATCCTAAACAGATATAAACAGAGACCTCAACTTCCTGAAGGCACCCTCCAAGGAGTCTGGAGAGACAGGAGAGTATGGACGGGACCAGGGTCGAAAGCACTTGAACACTTGCCGTTCACTCCAAATCCGGAGGACCTCCTCCAGGAGAGTGATATAACAGTCCAAGTACACAAAATGATGGAAAGATCTGACCACTATGAGGTTAACAGTTTTTTCCAACAGGAGGACTTAGAAATTATAGCCCTGGTAAAGCCGATCTTCACAACTATAGAATATTTAAAAGACAGGTTGACGTTCGTCCAACGGGCAGTGAAGCTAAACACAGTCCCTGAATACCTTGCCCTACAGGTTTGTTTCCCGTTTTTTTCAACAGGTCTCCCAATCCTACCAGGTCTAGCCAGCTGTCTAAACAGAGTGAACTTGGAACAGGCCAGAGCATCTATGGCGACATACACGCTCCTTCTCAAAGCCTCGCATACGAGAGAAAGGGCCAAAATAGAACTCATCGTAGCCCGCCTCCTAATACGAGGTTGGGATCAGGTAAGAATAGGTACGGCCCTATGGGAAGGTTTCAGACGAAAGACAACTCCGAAACCAGGGACCCTCGAAAGACCATACGATGGAAGTCTGATGATGCGCTCGGGACAGACGTCACACAGGTATGAAAGTTTCTTCTCAAACCCTCAGGAAGGTACGCTGCAGAGCTTGACTACAGCAGTAGACAAAGCCCTAGGCCTAGGAGCCATGGAACAAGTGCAACAACAAAAACAAGCGGCCCCAAAACCCTTACGTTCAGTACTCCTGATGAACGATGACGATGATGTCCCTCTGTCCCCGATTCTAGGCAAGCCTGCCCCACAACAACCCCCCTTCCCACCCAGAACAGATTCGAACAGGAGGAAGAGCCCGAAGAGACTGAACTTCCAACGGGACACCTCGGCGAACAACAACACCAACAGGCAAGGTAGGAATAACAGAGACAGGTCACGAGAAGGATGGAGAAATTCATCACGAGACAAACCGGGTGGAAACCAGACGAGGAACAACAGGGACAGATCCAGAGACAACCGAGGCCAGTGTAACAGGAACGGGACCGGCAACCACACAGGCCAGAACAACAGGATCACCCCAGGAGACAACAGAGGCAATTACAGCAGAGACTACCCCTCCTGGAACAACAATAGCAGGGACAACAGACAGGGAGGTAATAATAATAATAGGGGCCATAATAATAATTTTTTTCAGAAACAGGGGCAGAGGTAACAATCGGAACCAGGGGAACAGCAACAGACCCAAGCGCTGGAACAGCACGAACCGAGACCAACAAGGAAGAGACAGAGACAGAGGGTGGAACGGTGGAGATCGGAGAAACTCAGGAAACGACAGGAATTAAGGCAGAAAAGAGGACAATTGAAACAGACAGTTGTCTCGGAGGTACCCCTTACTGAACAGGAGAGGAAACTGTTGGAAAAGGGACTTACGTTCGTGATAGGCCCTCCGGCGCGTAAGAAGAGGGAAGATGCGATAGAGGATCTGTGCAACAACTTGGAAACTAGTATCAACCAAGTTTGGAGCAACCTCCGGCCGGAGCAAGGCTTGGAGTGCGACCTGCGTGGAAGCGGAGTATGCAGAGTGGTTAGGCGGGGCCTACAAATACAAGCAATATATATATATATTTATATATATATATATATATATATATATATATATATATATATATATATATATATATATATTTATATATATATTATATATATATATATATATATATATATATATATATATATATATATATATATATATATATATATATATATATATATATATATATATATATGACAATGTCAGACCACGGAGGAAAAATGAAACAGGAATTTCCTTAAGTACTTTCGTATATTAATACATCTTCAGAAGGAGTGATTTTACAGATCGAGTGCTGGACATAAATAGGCAGGAGAGAAAGGTAAAGTGAGGTGAGGTACAATCGATTAAGTCACCCAAGAGATGGCACGGGCATGAATAACCCGTAAAGGTAATTATAGCATACAATAGTAAATATATACAATGAATTAGTGAGACAAATGTGCTCCAATGATCCTACTTAAATCGCCCTTTAATTGATCTATTAAAAACGGATCTAAGTTATATAGACCACTGCTAATGTTCAAATTACTTTCTTTTGTGATCTGTATCAAAGCAGATTCAATTATGTTTCTATTATAGGTGCTTTTACAATTTGTTATTGAAGAAGCCATCTCCCAATCAATTCGGTGAGCATCTGCTGACAAATGAACAAACAGAGCATTAGACAATTGGCCCTGTCCTACAGAGTATTTATGTTGCGATATTCTACATTTCAAATCTTTAGATGTTTGCCCAACATAGAACTTATTACAGTCTTTACAAGGTATTTTATAAATGACACAATTATCACTACGAGGGCTGTTCCTAACTAATAGCTTACCAACAGTGTTTTCGTAGCTAAACATTACATGTATGTTAAAAAGTTTCAAAGCCTTGGCAATATTCTCAAACCCAAAGAAATATGGTAAACATAACACATTCTTTGGGCGAATTCTTTCACTGCATATATTATTATAATATGTACGACGTACTTTGTTACGGCAAACTTCCAAAAAACTCAGTGGGTAACAAAGCTTGAGACCAATCGAATCAATATTCTTAAACTCTTCGTCTAAGAATTCTGGACTCACAACTCGAAGAGCTCTTAAATACATTGAAGAAAAAATTGACTTTTTCACATTGTATCTATGCCCTGAAAAATAATGAACATAAGATAGATGCTCACCGAATTGATTGGGAGATGGCTTCTTCAATAACAAATTGTAAAAGCACCTATAATAGAAACATAATTGAATCTGCTTTGATACAGATCACAAAAGAAAGTAATTTGAACATTAGCAGTGGTCTATATAACTTAGATCCGTTTTTAATAGATCAATTAAAGGGCGATTTAAGTAGGATCATTGGAGCACATTTGTCTCACTAATTCATTGTATATATTTACTATTGTATGCTATAATTACCTTTACGGGTTATTCATGCCCGTGCCATCTCTTGGGTGACTTAATCGATTGTACCTCACCTCACTTTACCTTTCTCTCCTGCCTATTTATGTCCAGCACTCGATCTGTAAAATCACTCCTTCTGAAGATGTATTAATATACGAAAGTACTTAAGGAAATTCCTGTTTCATTTTTCCTCCGTGGTCTGACATTGTCACATTTTAAATCACGTGTTTAATTTCGTGATATACGCATATATATATATATATATATATATATATATATATATATATATATATATATATATATATATATATTTATATATATATATATATATATATATATATATATTATATATATATGATATATATATATATATATATATATATATATATATATATATATATATATATATATTATATATATATATATATATATATATATTATATATATATATATATATATATATATATATATATACATATAATTTTGAGGAACACACACATCATTTTGAGGAACTAGAATGACTTGTACTCCCGACATGGTAACCCAGAACCTTATTGATTTCTTTGGGACGTTCTGGAGGCCTCAAACCGGGGCCCAGCCAGGGTTTTCAAGCCAACTCGACCACATTCCGACTTACGGTAAAGGCGTTCATACTCTTACACGCTATTCAGATCGTAATGAAATCACAATGGTGTGATATATATAAATGAAAATTATTTTGAGGCAATGGAGTGACTTGAACTCTCCACCTGGAGATTCACAGACGCCTGTCCTAACGAACTCGGCCACGATGTTTCAAAAGCCGACTAACTCTAAACTCACTGTGAGGTTCTTGTAGCTTGAAACCAGAGCTCAACCAGGGTTTTATAGTCGCTCCGACCACACTCTTGTGTGGACGTGTCGACTCTACTGTATAGTATTCACACTCTTAGGCCACACTCAGATCACAATGACGTCATGTATCAATGAAAATCATCCATTTATAGCGTTTTTGATTGAACAGAATTCGGAGTCGTGTAAAAGGAGTTTTTCATTCACAATTCACAGGGGTTTGGCGGGTGCATGAAATCACTTTTGGGTTTTTGTTTGGAGAACGGGCTGGCATAGAATCCCTTTTGGGTCTTTGTTTTGAGGACGAGCTGCTCCAGCATGAGAGACGAATCTACCAAGTGAGCTACGAGCTAGACACAAAAGGAAAGATTTCAGAGGCACCAAACCGATATACAAACTGAAACTTTAATCTTTCAATCGGGTTCCACTTTTGCACAGAATAATTAGGTGATCCGCATCCGAATAGACAGAGCACTCATCTGAATGTTATATACATTACTTGGCGTGTCAATTGGTTTTGTATTTATATGGAAATTCATGACAGTTTAGCAAAAACTAGCTTGTTGCGTCGGTCGCATGCAACGAGCTGTGCTCACGGGGTACAGAAATCTGTGCCCACGGGGTACAACCACCTGTGCCCACGGGTACAACCATCAGTGCCCAGCGGGTACAACTATCAGTGCCCATGGGGTACCACCATCTGTGCCAACGGGGTACAGACATCAGTGCCCACGGGGTACCACCATCTGTGCCCACGGGGTACAACCATCAGTGCCCACAGGGTACAACCACCTGTGCCCACGGGGTACAACCATCTGTGCCCACGGGGTACAGACATCTGTACCCACGGGGTACAACCATCTGTGCCCACAAGGGTATAACCATCTGTACCCACGGGGTACAGACATCCTTGCCACGGGGTACCACCAACTGTGCCCACGGGGTACAGACATCTGTGCCTACGGGGAACAACCACCTTTGCCCACGGGGTACAGACATCTGTGCCTACGAGGAACAACCACCTTTGCCCACGAGGTACAGACATCTATGCCCACTGGGTACAGACATCAGTGCCCACGAGGTACAACCATCTGAGCCCACGGGGTACAGACATTTGTGCCCACGGGGTACAACCATCTGTGCCCACAGGGGTATAACCATCTGGCCCACAGGGGTACAACCAGCTGTGCCCACGGGGTGAAAAAAAACCAGCTGCCCACGTGGAATAACCATCTGTGCCCACGGGGTACAGACATCTGTGCCCACGGGGGTAAAACCATCTGTGGCCACGGGGTACAACCATCTGTGCCCACGGGGTACAGACATCTGTGCCCACGGGGTGCACCACCTGAGCCCACGGGGTACAGACATCGGTGCCCCCAGGTACAGACATCTGAGCCCACGGTGTGCAACCACCGGTGCCCACTGGGTACACCCACCTGTGCCCACGGGGGTACAACCATCTGTGCCACGGAGTACAACCAACTGTGCCCACGGAGTACAACCAACCTGTGACCACGGGGGGTACAACCAACTGTGCCCACGGGGTACAACCATCTGCGCCCACGGGGTACAACCCACTGTGCCCACGGGGTACAATCACCTGTGCCCACGGGGTACAATCACCTGTACCCACGGAAGTACAACCATTATGCCCACGGGGGTACAGCATTTTCCCACGGGGTACAGACCTCTGTGCCACGGGGTACAACCATCTGTGCATGAACGGTAGTTTGATGAAAGGATTGAAGTTTCCTTTGACTATTTTAGTCTAAGAGAAAGTATTTAGGTTAAGAACAGTGATTGAACGAGATTACTCCTGACTATTCTCTGTTGATTTACAAGTAATTTTTAGTTAAGTAGTTACAAGAAAAGTTTGTCTTTGTAAATTTCGGTACTGAAGAAATGCTAGATTTGTTTAAGAACAGTGGTTGGTACGAAATGATTAAGTTGACTACGCAGCAATTACTATGATATAGTTTTTGCAAATAAAAACTGGAATACACTGCACTACATTTATGGGGAAACTGTATTGGACGGTAATAATATTTGACAAAAGAACTATTATGAATGGAAGAAATAATTGGGCTAAAAGAAACAAAGAACATAAAAAAATTGAGACTAAGTAAGAGAAGGAACACAGTGAACATACGGGGAACACAGAGAAAATCATGTAGGAAAAGCTGATGAATCACAGTGCAACAGCTGGGAATATGAACTTACCATAGGACATGACCAACATAGAAAATATGACTAGAGATTGTAGAGAACAGTCATGAGACTAAGAGGAACGATCACAGAAAAAATGTGGATACTTGATGAAAATATGAACTGACTGGGCTGTGGACAATTTGTGAGAACATTGGAGTGCACACTGGAAAACATGGGAATGAGAATACGAGGAACACAGTGAATATAGAGAAAATATTAAAATACAGTACGATTATGAAGGATTGGGTAAGTTGGGGTAGATGAAGTTATGGGAGTAGTAAGGGTATTAATGGATATGATGCTGGACTTTGATAGACTGGAGACGGCTTTCATGTGGACCTAATTTGATTGAACTCAGGTGGAGGACATGAAGACTGAGCTTCTGGTATACCTGTGGTTATCTTACTTACTCAGTTAGAAGTATGGCGTTTAAATTTTCACTGAAAATTAATGTAGGTATTAACGAAGATGTGCGATTGGCAAACTAAGGTGGAGGACAAGAGCTGAGCCTCAGTAACTAAATATACTGTATTTTACTGACGATGCGAATTGAAATATGGCTATTTAAAATTTTAGGGGGATTCGACTATTAGTAAAGAAGTTACGAGGGGTGGTAAACTAAGCGGGGGGACAGGAGCTAGTAACTTGTCTTACTAACAATTTTATTTGTGTAAAACTGAATTGTTTAATGTAAAGGAACAAACATTACGAGGTCTAAATAGATGTAGGAAATACGAATGAATAATATGACAGTGACCTGGCTGCAGAATGAAGAAGAGGCGAGAGAGAGACCCGAGAGAGAGAGACCTCCTGAGACGGAGGGAGATGGAAGGAGAGAGAGGAGAGGACGGAGAGAGAGAGAGAGAGATAAAAAACGGAAAAGGAGAGAGAAAGAGGGGAGGGGCTTATCAGAATATTACGGGAGACAACTGATAAGATAAGATAAGATTAAGGAGTGTGACTTGGGTTGAAGATTACGGAGTGACTTGCCCAGGGCGGTCTGGCAGGCTGGCTGGAGTGAGGTAAACACACGAGGTGGTGACCATTTGGTCCACCATTTGGTCCGGGGGACATCTTCCGTCACGCAGGGTGCAGTCGCACCCTCCACAGATTCTCCAGTATCACTCATCCGATACTGTTATATGGTGCCTAAGGGGCTCACATTACGGGCTATTCATGCCCCGTCACCACCATCTTGGGTGGCTTATATCTGTATCAATCAACACAGGTGGGGCATGAGTAAGAGAGGATGGGGGAGGGGGTGGGTGTGAGGTAAGATGACTCGCGTGGGGAGGGGGGTGTATGGGGGCATGTGTGGGATGTAGGGGGGAGGGGGAAGGCAGGGAGAGGGGTATTGGCTAGGTAATGATTCAGAGCCATATACTAGTTTCTAAATACGAATCCTACTTAATGTATACGGTCTAAATATCGGTTTATTATAGGTAAGAACTCTTAAAATCTTCTATGACATTATTTTTATCATAAGAATTCCTTAACAAACTTCTAACTGAAATTATGTTCCTCATAAGAAACCTTTAACTCAAAATCGGCCCTTTCGCCTTGAATTTTCCCCATAAGAAACCTTTAACTCCAAATCGGCCCCTTTTCCCAAAAAAAAGGGCCCATACGTCGTACGGCATATCGGCACTTTTTCCTGAAAAAAGGGCCCATACGTCGTACCCCCTACTACTCTTTTACCCCGTGGGCATTGTTGGTTGTACCCTGTGGGGCACAGATGGTTCTACCCCGTGGGCACTAGTTGGTTGTACCCGTGGGGCACAGATGGTTCTACCCCGTGGGGCACAGATGGTTCTACCCCGTGGGCACTGTTGGTTGTAACCCTGTGGGGCACAGATGGTTCTACCCCGTGGGCACTGTTGGTTGTACCCGTGGGGCACAGATGGTTGTACCCCGTGGGCACAGATGGTTCTAGCCACGTGGGCACAGTTGGTTCTACCCGTGGGGCACAGATGGTTCTACACCGTGGGCACAGATGGTGTCCTACCGTGGGCACAGATGGTTTACCCGTGGGCACAGATGGTTCTACCCCGTGGGCACAGATGGTTGTACCCCGTGGGCACAGAGGTTGTATCCCGTGGGCACAGATGTCGTACCTTGTGGGCACAGATGGTTGGTACTCCCGTGGGC
>WNGS01165523.1:4858813-4873293 GCA_020271785.1 Procambarus virginalis
AAACTGTGGGGGTTTTTCTTTTTAGCTGTCACGACTGCAATGCGTACGTCCAATGTACATGTGGCAGACGCTTCACGAAGCTGTCGGAATTAGCAAAATAGAAAATACGAGAGCAACCGTACAGGGCCTGGGAGCAAGGTCGAGTTAGAGTCCTTGGGGTCTCTTCTCAGACTAGCCTCACCTGGTCCTGCTCCACGTTGGTCGTTGGAATCTCCTCAATGATGTAACACTTTAAGGGACTCCTAGGGTCCTCATCAAATTTATAGTTTAGTGACTTACAGGCAACTCGGTGTTGAAGACACCTAGAGCTGAAGGCTTGAGTAATATGGCAGTATTCAGAAGTGGTTCAACGGAAACACCCGCATAAAGCTTAACAGTAGTTTATTTACTAACTTAACCACTAATACACAGGGTGCTTGATTTACTTTCGATTGGCGTCAGCAAAGCTATGGTTGCATTAGCGAGACTCTTGACGTCTGGCTAATCGACTCGTATCCACTCGTGGAGAAACACCTAACTTAACACAGTTGACAGCCAATCACTAACCCGGCAACCTAACTGCCGGTATGCAAAGGGATCACAAGAGTTCCAACGGATACTCGGTAATGATGCTATGCAATAATCAACAAATACACTGTCAATGGGACAGGCAATAACAGCACAATAATAACACACAATAACTAAATGTGTGGTGTATGTGAAGCTCACATTCACAGACGAATGAAATGCAGTGATACCACACAGATAAACACGCATTCACCGTCGATTCACCTATAACCTGCGACAGGTATAAGAAGGTGAGAACTGTGGTTGATCCCTCAGATCAACACAGGCACAATAAACAATGACAAGATCTTGTACTTACAGATAAGGTACCTTTCCTTACGCACTCACTCAGACTCGTTTATACAAGCACTCGTAGGTGGCCTGATAGCTGGTTTCGCTCGTAGACACGGAGGGTACTCGCAGTATCTTGAGATGATTTCGTGAGTAGGGGCGTGCTGTATGCTTAACAGACAGACACACGCGCACACACTGGCACTGGCGGTGCTAAGGTGGTGACGTCACGTCAGAGTGAGGGCGGCGGCTGGCGGCGGCGGCGTCGGCTGGCGTCGGCTGGCGTCGGCTGGCGTCGGTGGCGGCGGCTGGCGGCAGTACCATGCACTACACTGTACACTGTGGTACAGGTACACTGTGGTAAAGTCACACACAGATTACTTAGGCGGCGGCACTGCCTTAGTTCACTCTGAGTCACTCACAACGATCTTTGTCACCAGGGGTTACCTGATACCAGTCTGTTTCGCTCTGGAGATTTGTCACTTTAGGCTTCTAAACAATATATTCCACTCGTGATTCTGGCGAGTGTGTGGTATATCGCAAAGACGCTGAGTTAACTTGACAGTGAGGGATAGACGGTGATCAGTCTATTGGCCGGTAGAACAGAACACGTCCTCTGGGTATGGTCTCTCTCACGTGAATGAGTTTGCAAGGGTGCCGGGCATCTCGTGGCACACAACACAAAAGGAGTTACAATTTGACCAATAGCATTGCAGCAAATGAGCGGGAACCAATCATATTAGCTCGTTCGATGAGCAGTAGCAGGAGTGATGTCATGAACACGTCATAGCTGTTATTCTCCATGCGCCGGTTGAGGTTGACCCCAGAGGTCAGACGCTGCTGGCGCCTTCCCCTCTCACACTCTCCTCCAGGCCATGTACTCACTGACCCTATGGTGGCAAGTATGCTAGCTCCCTGTATCTACTTTGTGCCTAGACATACGGCGGCCTACGTATTTTAACAGTGTTCCTGGTTAAGTGGGCATTCTGGAGATACCCAACATGCCAGGAAACTATCCAGGATTAAGGGAAATAGGCTTTGTGCACAAGATCAGTGCACTGTGCACTGCAATGAGCCATTCAAGTCAACTGTGGGGATCTTGGGAGGCATACTCCCACAACAACAATCCATCAGGACTGTATGGGAGCGAAAAGAAGAGGTGAACCCGGGTTCCTGTTAGCGGGGTCCACCTGAGCTGACAGCCGCCAGCTGTCAGCTGTCACTCAAGTCAGGTGCGGGTAGTACGAAACCCCCTGTACTGTCCGTAGTTGGCCGAGGCCGGAAACGGAACTTCCAGACGACCAGGATCTTCAAGCAACATGAGGTAGTCGCCGGAATCTACAGCAACGAGATGTCACCAGGACCGAACGATAGAACTTCTGTATAGAAAAGTATAATATAAAATGAATTACAAGTAATATAGTAAACTGGGTTAACTCAGAACAGTTAGTTCAACTTTTAATTTTCCATCTGATAGTAACACCTCTGTACACCTTCGGAAAGCTCTCTGGAACAGTATTAAATGTTGAAAACTAGAACTAGTGAAATAGAGAAAGAAAATTAGAAAGTGAACATCTAGAAAATTTTTACTAGAGAATTACCCTGTCTCTAGAAAGTTGTAAGAATGAACTGTTTTGAGAACCATCTGGTAGGGTCTCTAGAAACGTTGATCAGTGGGGAACTTTATCTAGATTTTTCTAGATCCTAGATACTGATATTATATATATATTTTTTTTAATTTTTTTTGTGGTTTACTGAACAATAAGGGTGTGGTACACAGTCTGAAAAATGTGTTCACCCGCTGTTGTTGTGGACTTGAGTATGAACTCTGGGATATTAGGAGTTGAGGAACTCATATCCAGTGTGTTGTTGTTGGTTAAGAGACATGTCTGTGAACATTGATTTTTTTAATATTTTTTTTTTTTTGTATTTTCTTTAGGTTTAAGGATCTGGACACGCTATGAAAGGCAGTTGCCACAGGAGTGGAACACTAGGTTCCTGAGAGGTAGTATTCCTCTATTTTGATAGAATTTATAATTTTTTAAGTTTTAATGACATTGGTTTTTTTAATGTTTCTATGTGATGTGTTTGATCTTTATTCCAGGTGGAATACTGGGATAGCTGAAGGCTATCGGCTGACTTTAGCTAGTTGTTAGGTTTGGATTTTCCCAGTTATTGGTTATCAAGACAGTTATCAAGACAGGTATAGGATGTTTTGTCTTCCAGGTAGTTGGAAGGGTACAGGGCTGTATCCAAGTGGACAGCCAGGATTATAGGGACGGTCTCTGTCCCTATGTTTATGTATTTTTACTGTGTTTGTTATGTATGTATACATGCTGGGGCACACCTTTTGGGGGTGCCATTATTTTGTTTTGGAGGATTGTGTGGAATTAGTTAGGATTAGATAATTTCTTTTGTTGTTTTGAGGCATTGGGTCATTTATTGTTGAGTTAAATGTTGTTTGTAATGATAATGATAGGTCAGGGTTCTGCATAAGAAAAGTGTTTGTAAATTTCTTTACACACAAATTTCTTAATTTCCGAGGAGGGGGAGTTGTAATGATCTGGTGCTCAGATCATTGGTTCTCCCCTTCTCCCTTTCTTCCCTCCCCTTCCCGTCATTTCGTCTTCCTCCCTTCACCCCCCCCCCCGTCGCCCATTTGTCAAGGTCCAAGATGTTGACCTGAGGGTGGTCTTGGATACCTTTGGCTTCCCCCACTCAATCCTTCCCACTCGGATTCCCCTCTCCATCCCCCTCTCATTCCCTCTCTCCCCCTCTCATTCCTTCTCTTCCCCCTCTCATTGGTCCCTTACCCATACCAGGCGAGTCAAATGTCCTTACTCTTTATCTTGGGGAGACGGGCTTGAACATAAATTATCAGTTTTGGTAAACATTGCTCGGGAGGTGCACTAGTCGCGGGTATCCAATGCAGTGGTACCTTGTCCCCATCGCATAGCTGGGGAGAACTGACTCAATCTTCAGGAATTCATGTAGCCTTCCACGGCACCTCAGGGAAGATGATTGGCGGGAGATAAGGGCCAAGTCCTTATTGGCCCTAGAGAGCCAGACCTCAGGCCTAAGTGTAAAATGGTTGGCCATTGCCAAAATAATGGGTGGAGCCCTGGGGCTGTATTAGATGGTGGGAGGTGTAATCCTTCCCAGCAATAAGCTGGTAAAACAAAATTCCATTCAGTGTGTCTTGAGGAGTGTTTCGGGACTGGAAACAAGTTTCGAAACTGCAAGTTTTGGACTTGCAAGCCCGCATCCAAGGGGCTGAGGGCCGCCATCAACATCTTGGCAGCAGTGTGTTATTTAAGGTATTGTGCACTTGTTTCATGTCCTTAGTAGATATCCATCGTGCCTCTAGAGGAATAGAATAGGGTATATGTTCAAATTGTCTTAATTTACATGTTTCATATAATAAATGGTATAACTTGTCTAGTGGTATTCACTTAACTTCCCTTTGATATATTTCTCTACCTTGTCATTTTTATGTGGTGAATTGGAAACCCCATGTTCTCCTCCATTTAGTAAATATTAAAGTTGCCCTTGGATTGAAATAAGCAAAGTAAATTAAACAAACGAATTCCAAACATTGATTACTGATCCCTTGCCTTCCTGGGGAATCGGTGATAGACACATTCAGGTATGGTTGGACGGGAAGGTGGTGGCAGTGTTTTAATGTAAGAAAATTAATAACCCCTATCCTTGTTATGCCCTCATTTAATATTCAGTTTATATTCGTGGCAGTCCAGTGAGGGGTCATACTGGTCTGTAACAGTGTTAAGCTGGGCATTGAGTAAAGAGAGTAAGAGAATTGTACAGTGGTCAGAGTGACGATCACAGAGTACAGTGAATGATTACAATATTATGGTTAAGGGTAGTCAGGGTTATAGCAATGGTACTCTGCAGTCAGCATTAGATGTTGTAGTAGAGATATTACAAAGATGTTTTTTCGAGATATTACAGTGCACTCCCAGTCCGATCGATACAGTCATCAATGACCAGAATTGGATGCGAGTCAGCGATCGTAATCCTGTTCACCTTTCTATAGTCTGTACAAAATCGGAATGTACCGTTGCTCTTCTTAACGAGGAGGCAAGGTGAGCCCCGTTCACTGTCGCTTACCTCTACCAGATCATTATCCAGTAAATACTTTACCTCTTTCCGCATAGCTTCTTTATCAGGATTGACCCTTTAAGGGTGCTGTTTGATGGGAGGAGCATCCCCTACGTTAACCACATGCACTGTCACTCGATGTCTTCGCGACACATCCGTAAATAGGGATTCATTTTCCTGCAACATTTCCACCAGTTTTTTGCACTGGTCTTCCTCGAAATGACCCAACCGCTCCTCCACCTTGGCCAGGCTGTCCATGTTTGATATTTTCGCTCCTTCCGCCCTCTCTAGCTTAATATTTTCCTCCTCCCTTTCTCCTCCGTGCCTGACACAAAGCGCAGTCGCCCGCGGCGGGCTTTCCATCTTCCCATCCTCTTGACTCGGCGGCTTGTCTCTGTCATAATAATTTTTCATTAGGTTCAAATGGCAAACCTGTGATTTCTTTGGTCGATCGGGCATGTGCTCCACATAATTTACCTTCCCCAACACCTTCTGTATCGTGTACGGTCCTCGACTCGAACACATTTCCATGGAGGTCCAGACGGACCTCCATGATCCGTCTGGATTTCCCTGGGCTTGCCAACCCAGGCAACGTAGTTCTGCAACCTGTCCAAGATGAACCGTGACGTCACTTTCCTCAGTGGGACTGCTTCTGGGAAATGAGTGGCCATACAAATGATGGTAAGCAAGATACTTTCTTAGTCCGTGGCAACAGACCCACACAATCCACCAGAATCCTCTCAGGAGGCTCACAAAAAGCCGGGATGGGCTTCAAAGGTGCGTTCGGAATAGCTGGTGCCGGCTTACCTGCACGTGACATGACAAACATGTCTTACAATACCTGTTGGAAATATCCAACACTTACTCATCATTTTTATATTTCAATACATCATCCTCGTATTAATAGTAGTAATTTACTAATATTACTAACTCGTAGCTTAACCATATTAATTCCTTTCCTACTGTGCAACTATTTCGCCGGATCCTTCTTACTTCGTGGAAGTAGCGTAAGCACGGACGAGACTGGGAGAAAAAAAAAGAGACGCCATATTAACTTTGGCAGAGAGTAGCAGTGTCCAAGGAACTCGCTAAATTCCAGTCCGAAACTACATCTTTTTAGCCAGAGCGGAAGTCGGAGGATTGGAGCAGTTTCGTTAATCATCGGACACTCGGCTCGGCAACCATACGTCATTACCTTGTTTCTTTCATAGTGATCACGATAATAAACAGGTGGGAGGGTTGTCGTTAGGCCGTAGGAACAACAAAATTAAACCATTACGTTCCTTATCTGAGAGTCTCCTCAATTTCATTTAGGAATATATATCTGACAATTTTATGTAGATAATTTCAACAATCTAACTACCTTTCAGTTCACGTGTCTTCATTGGGAAAGAAGATATGCTATGCTTGGCTCACGTGGCCCAAATTTCTTGATGCAATAGGTTGTCAGTGACGCGTGGAAGCCGATGTTCTTGTCTCTCACTTCTAACAGCTAAGCTGCTGTTATAGTATTAGTAGTAATTAACCATTTAGTTGATTATTGATCTTCCATACAAACATATTATTTACTAACATTCATTTAATTCTTGATATTAAACCTATGATTACTTAAATTTACCATGTAATTACTGCACATATTTCTTAAATATCCATGATTTATTCTGATGTGATTCTGCATCTAATTTATTGTGCTAGTAACAGTAGTTTCTTAGCACCCGAATCCCCCAAAGAGTGTGTGTGAGCTGGCTCATTAATTTAATTATAATATACAGTCTTCTTAATGCTCTCACATTATATTACAAATTCATAAGAGATCCATAGTCACCAGTTCTTGAATTTATTTTCAATATATTTATATAATATTATTTTCCATTTTTTAATACAAAATGCATGGTCCGTCACAGCTATAGAATTTAATGATTATTTTTATTAATACCCTGAGTCAGACTTTCCCACAATACCTTTTGACATCCTTCCATATGGTAGGCCGATAGAGGTGCTCTTGCACCTTCCTCAAAGTCTTCTTAACTCATAAGTAACGGACCACGGACCACCGTGACAGCAAACTTCATGAAAGTGAGCATCTTGACAGTGAACACGGTGACAATGATCACCGTGCTAATAAACATCGTGACACTGATCACGGGACAGTGATCACGGTGACAATTACCACAGAGCCTGTGAACATCGTAACCATGGTCACGGTGACAGTCAGCACGGTGACAATGATCACCGTGCCAGTAAACATCTTGACAATGAGCATTGTGACAATGGCCATGGTGCCAGTAAAGATCATGACAGCGAGCACGGTGACAATGACCACCGCGCCAGTATATATCGTAACAGTGTGCACGATAATTATGATCATCGTATCAATAAACATCGTGACAATGAGCACGAAGATTTTGATCACCGTAACAGTAACAATGTGACAGTAAACATCTTGACAATGCGCACGGTGACAATGACCACCGTGCCTGTAAATACAGTGGCACCTCGACATCCGATTGCCCCTACTTACGATAAATTCGAGTTACGATATAAATTTCATAAAAAAATGCGACTCGACATCCGATTGTGTCGTCGACATCCGATATTTGTTGGTACACGTTCGGGTCGGCCGAGCGCGTGGTTCCTGGTCACGCGGTCCGACCTGCCTCAGTTTACTACAGCTACCCGCTTAGTGACGATCACGCCTATAAGAAATTCCGCTTTTGTGGTTATTTTTTGCATTTTGAACATTAAAGTAATTATTATATAATACGCCATGAGTCCCAGGAAAGTCAGTGGTAAGGCTCAACATATGAGATCCCATGTAAGAATGACCATAGAGCAGAAACAAGAGATCATTCGTAAATATGAAGATGGTGTGCAGGTAGGTGAACTTGCTAGGCAGTGCAACAAATCTCAGTCAACGATATCCACCATACTAGCTAAGAAAAAGGACATTATGGGTGCTAAAGTGATGCATCATTACAGACAAATGTTAAAACAAATGGAAAAACAAATGTCTCTTGACAAATTTGTAGTGAGATAAACAAGCACTGTACCACAACCAGGTCCTAGTGGTATTCAGGCAAAACGTAGGAGAGCACACGTAGGAGAGAAACAACTCTCCTCCTTCCCCATCACCATCTTCCATACGCCATCAAGAGCCCTCCATAAAGGTAAGAGTAACTTTGGTACTGTATTGTAGTTAGAAAAAAACATTGTATTCAGAATAAAATGTATTTTTACGTTAATATTTTGGAGGGTGGGGAATGGAATAATTCAAATCCCTTTATTTCTTATGGGAAAATCCGCTTCGACTTCCGATATTTCGGAACTGATTAGCATCGGAAGTCGAGGCCCCATTGTATAGTGATAATGAACAAGGGAGCCGGTCGGCCGAGCGGACAGCACGCTGTACTTGTGATCCTGTGGTCCTGGGTTCGATCCCAGGCGCCGGCGAGAAACAATGGGCAGAGTTTCATTCACCCTATGCCCCTGTTACCTAGCAGTAAAATAGGTACCTTGGTGTTAGTCAGCTGTCACGGGTTGCTTCCTGGGGATGGAGGCCTGGTCGAGGACCGGGCCGCTGGGTCTCTAAAAAGTCCCGAAATCATCTCAAGATAACCTCAAGATCTCAAGATAAGGTGACTATGAGCCCTGTAACAGTAAACATCGTGACAGTTAGCACTGTGCCAGTGATCATGATGACAATGATCACCGAAGCAGTAAACATCGTGACAGTGATAATGGTGACAATGATCACCGTGAGAGTAAACATCATGACAGTGATCCCTTTGAAAATTACCATGGTAACAGTAAATATCTTGACAGTTAGCCCTGTTAAAATGATAACCACGCAATTAAACATCGTGACAGTGAGAACGGTGACAATGATCACCTTGCCAGTAAACATTGTGACGGTGAGAACGTTGACAATAATCACTGTCAATAAACTTCGTTGCTGTAATCACAGTAACTGTGATCATGGTGACAATAATCTCCAAGTCATTAAACATCGTTGCAGTGAGCACGATTTTAATGATAACTGTGACAGTAAACATTGTGCCAGTGGTCACGGTGACAGTGAGCACGGTGACCATGATCACCATGAGAGTAAACATCGTGACAGTGATAAGTGACAGTGAGCACTGTGAAAATGATCACGGTGACAGTAAATATCTTGACAGTTAGCCCTGTTAAAATGATAACCGTGTCATTAAACATGGTGACAGTGACCCCAGTGACATTGATCGCTGACAGTAAACATCATGACTGCATTCACGGTGACTGATCACTATGCCACTAAATATCATGACAGTGAGTACGATGACAATGTTCACCAGTAAACATCGTGAGAGTGATCACGGTGACAATGACCACTGTGCAAGAAAATATCGTGACAGTGAACGTCTTGACAGTGAGCATGGTGACAGTGAGCACAGTGACAGTGATCACGGTGACAGTGATCACGCAACTAGTAAACATCTTGACAGTGGTCACAGTAGCAGTCAGCACTATGACAATGATCACTATGACAGTAAAGATCGTGACAGTGAGCACGGTTAAAACGACCAATGTGCCAGAAAACATCGTGATTTTTTTCCAGAGATATTCCTGCGCGGGCCCTAAGCCTCTGGCTGGCCCACTAAGTGTTGCTTGTTTCTGTTTTACTTAGGCAGAGTATGAGTATTTATGACTTTTATGGTCGTTTCAGTAATATTTTGTACCATGTATTTAACTTTCTTCTGCTCTGTTGAATCTTAAGTTGAAATCTTAATGGGTTCGTAACTGTGCACTGTGTTAGATAATGTTCCAGTGGTCTGTAGGGCATTTCTCCACAGTGCATTTCCTCTCGTCTTCTGGAAACTGTAAGACTATTTCCCATGCACATGGGTATCCTGATGCAATGTAAGTATACTTCTGTTGTTCCAATTCTCCCTTTCATCAAAATAAGTGGTTCGTAGTTTATTGAATTCTTGTACCAAACTGCAGATCCTGATGTTGCAACTGCTGTGTTGTGGTCACTGTACATCTTCTGCATTGATCTAATTCTAATTACTTTCTTAATCTGTGATAGACTCTGTGGTATGTAAATGTCTACATTTCTTCTCTTAGTTGCAAGTTTTGCAGCTTTTGTCAGTAATGTCATTTACTATTATTCCCACATGACCTGGCACCCAGTTGATAAGCACCCGACAGAGATCTCCATAACAGTAAACATCATGATAGTGAGCATGGTGAAAGTGATCACTGTAACAGTAAGCATCATGACAGTGAGCACTGTAACAGTGATCACCGTGACAGTACATATCGTGACAGTGAGCACGATGACAATAATAACTGTGCCAGTAAACACTGTGACAGTGAGCACGGTAACAATTAAAACCATTTCAGTAAATTTCGTGACAGTGAGCCCTGCGAAAATGATCACTGTGCAAATAAATATCGTGACAGTAAGCACTGTGACAATAATATTCGTGACAGTAAACATAGTGACTGTGTTCACGGTGACAATGATCACTGTGATTGAGATCAGTGATAATAATCATCGTGCAAGTAAACATCGTGACAGTGAGCATGGTGACAAGGATCACAGTAACAATAAACATCACGAGAGTTGTCACAATGACAATGATCACTGTAACAGTAAACATTGAAACCATGAGCATGGTGAAAGCGATCTCCGTTCCAGTAAACATCATGACAGTGAGTACGATGACAATGATCACCGTGACAGTGAACATCGTGACTGTTATAAACCGTACATTAATGCTCGTGACACGTAACAGCGACATATATTGTAGTCTAGGGACATTTACCGATGCTGTAATCTCAAGGTGTGTCACCAGTATAATCCCATGGTTTGTACAAGCAAGAATTAGAATTAATCACCCCCTAGGAATAATTAATCATACATAAGTTATAAATGGTATATTAAAATGATATTTCAGTTAATTATCAGTATTATATAACAATCAACAGATGGGCAATCACATGTAAATCAAAATAAAATTATGTCTCCACAGACTAATATACTACAACAGAACAAAATAGATATATATAACAGCCACTTAACTCCTATATGTGATCCTTCCTGAGTCTAAACAGTTACTGAATAATTTTCTCACTGCGGGAGCCGATCTCGTTTCCTCACAACATGTCAACTGACAATTTTTAATTAATATAAATTTTACTTAAATGGAGCCATATAATGGGAATAAGGTAATCATTAATTAACTAAATTAAAGAATGATCAGATTTACATAGATTACAACAGAGGTAATGTAGTTATTAATATAATACAGTTTATATTATAAAATAAAGAGGAAATTGCTGGCAACTGCACAACATAGCAGGAAATAAGGTGTCCCACAGTATTGCCAACTAGATGAACAACTAAAACGGTTTCTCACGGTTTTGCCACTAGATGATCAGTACAAAATATAACTTTCTCACGGTAAGGCTGACTAGCTGATCACCACAAAAAATATAATAACAGTTTCCCATGGTGTGGTCAACCAGATGATCACTATCAAAATATAACATATAAGCACATACAAGTACTGATATAAGCATACAAGAATATACAAGTACTGATATATGCATACAAGTAATGATATAATACATAAACACATACAATTAATGATGCGTGGAATAAGTAATTATTTATTTATATACGTATCCAACAGGGGGTACGTAACAGTTACAGTGAGCACGATGACAATGATAACTGTGACAGTCAGCAGCTGCAGATGATAATAATTACCTTGCCAATAAATATCGTGACAGTGATCACAGCGACAGTGAGCTTGGTGACAATGATCACCGTGCCAGTGAACATCATGATAGTGATCACCGTGCCAATGAACATCATGACAATGATCACCGTGACAGTAAACATCGAGGCAGTGGTCACAGTGACAGTGAGTATGGTAACAATGATCACCTTAACAGTAAAGATCTTGACAGTAAGCACGTTGACAATTATCACCCCGACAGTGAGCACGTTGACAATTATCACCCTGACAGTGAGCACGTTGACAATTATCACCCAGACAGTGAGCATGTTGACAATTATCACCCAGACAGTGAGCATGCTGACAATTATCTCCCTGACAATGAGCACGTTGACAATTATCACCTGACAATAAACATCATGTCTGTGTTTATGGTGACGAAGATCACCGTGGCAGTAAATATTGTGACAGTGTAATGAATAAATAAAAATAAAGAAAGAAATGAAAACTCAGTGTGTGAGGTGGAAGGGAGTAGTGAGGAAGTGTAGTCAGGAGAAAAGGAAAGTTTAGAATGAGAGGGATAAAAAAATCAAGGAAAGTAGAGGAGAAGAAAGTAAAAGTACTAGAATTAGCAAAAAGACTGAAGGTTGCTGCCACCATTCATTTCAGTTAATCGTATATAAGACAAGGAATGGAACTTGTCTGCACAACAATATTATCTAGTGTTATCATGCATCAACTGTAAGCATGTACTTATATACCCAAGAATCTTTGTCATAAGTTTAAGCTAGTAAACTTCAGAGAGCTCTCCACTGTAGCTTGCAATATATCATAGAAAATCCAAGATTTAGGGATCACAATTAAAGACAATTTAAAAAGTAAGTTAATCAATTATGTTTCCTATTTGATCTTCACTCATATGGATATCATTATTCAGCCATAAATTTTTTATTAAATGCCAACATTAATACACAATTTGAGTCACCACACAAGAAATTGAGAGCATCCACGGCTGACTAACACTGAAAATTACACAACACCTAAGTTGAAATTATAATATATGTCACCTTATAAGTTCATTCACAAAAGTCTCTGAGACTAAGTTTGATAGAGGGGGGGGGGGGGAGTTTACGGCAAACAGAGTCTCCATCCGGCTTAGGCAGCTGGAACCTCTGGTGAAGCGAGGCTTCTCTCTCTCTCTCTGTCTGTCTCCATCTGTATCTATCTAACCCAAATGTACAGTTCCACGGGTATTTATGGGAGAACTGGGAGCTAAGCTCCACCTTCCTGGAGATAGCCTCTGGCTATCTACCTACCACACCTAAACAGCGGCTTGTTTTATGGTCACAACCCAGCCAACCTGCTGCAATTATCAGCTTAGCAGAAGCAAGGTTACCTCACACGACCTGAGCACTCTCAACCTTTGAACAATTAGCACCTAAAAGACCTGACTTTAGAATGTTTATAGGGCGACTGTCTGGCGCCTCTAATATCATGTGTGACTGACTTTCATTGTAAGTAAAATATTAAACAAACCCATTTATGGTGTTAGAACAGCAAGGTGACAATGATCAACATGACAGTAAACATCGTGACAGTGAGCCCTGTTAAAATTATCACCTTTCCAGTAAACATCATGAGAGTGAGGATGGTGCCAATAATCACCATGTTAGTAAACATTGTGAAAGTCATCACAGTGACAGTGATCATTGTGACAATAATCACCGAACCAGTAAACATAGTGACAATGATCACCGTGAAAGTAAATATCATGACAGTAAGCACGGTGACAATGATCATCGTGTCAGTAAACATATTGAAAGTGAGCACGATGTGAATGGTTACCATGACAGTAAACAGCGTGATAATGAACCCGATGACAATAATCACCTAACCAGTAAACATCGTGTCAGTGGTAACGTTGACAATGATCACAGTACCAGTAAACATCGTATCAATGGTAACTGTGACAATGATCACCATACCAGTAAACATCGTGTCAGTGGTAACTGTGACAATGATCACCGTACCAGTAAACATCGTGTCAGTGGAAACTGTGACAATGATCACCATACCAGTAAACATCGTGATAGTGGTCAAGGTGACAGTAATCATGGTGAAAATGATTGTTGTGACAGTTGTGACGGTGTTCCCCCCCATATATTTCTCCCACGCCAGCTGTAAGAGTCATATCCACTTTACCCGAGCGTTCTCTACATTCTGGGGAACAGTTTGACATATGTGGGAGCGTGTAGTGTTCTTGCGTTGGCGAGAAATTCGCAAAAGAAGAGTGTTTTGGCCTGTGGTTGGCCCTTTAGGACGCCAATATGGCGCCGGCCCCTCCGTTTTACCACCAAAACATTATGACGTCTGTGGCACCAGATTGGTCAGGAACAGTGACGTGGCACAGGGAGCCAATGAGAAACGCCCCTGGCAAGTATGATGTCACGCGAGCAAGGGGGTCCGGACATCGCGCCGCGGTGGCGCCAGCAGTTTGACACGACACGTCAAGGAGGTCGGACGTGTGATCGAGGGTCTTCTCAGTTTGACAGTTTTACCCCGCTCCAGTGGATTTCACGTGTCACCCAGTAGTCTGCAAGTACCCTGTGAGGTCTTCCTTCATTCCATGTGTTGGACCGACGAGGGAATCGACGAGAATTGAGCAGCAAGTGCTCCAGTGACAGGTGCTTTGCAAGAAGTGAAGTCTGTGCAGTGATGTATGGAACGTCTGAGCAGTTTCACCCGTTTTGTGACGACGTAGCGGCTGGGCCAATCCACCGAGAGGCAGTAGAAGAA
>WNGS01165523.1:4875895-4900734 GCA_020271785.1 Procambarus virginalis
CGGAACTCGCCAAGAATCATGGAGATTACGACCGGTGGCAAATAGGCCCAGAGAGATTGACTGCAGCGCGATAGTTGTGAGTGAGACCGTTTCGACAGCTCCAGGACGGACCGACTCCAACACCCTTCAAGAAGTTGTTTGGAGGAGAATGCGGCCTGCAGATGGCATTAGAGCACGGTGAAGACACGTTTTGGGGTAGTGATTGGTGTTCCCTCCGGAGATGAGCATCTAATGTGTGTGTGTGGGGGCGTTCCCTCAACGAGATCGAGAGCCGGGACAGGAGCTGTCAATTCAACTCTCAAGCGAGGGGAGTCCAATCATGTATGGTGGAGGTAGGTAATTCAGTTTTCCCCTCCCCATTCCCCTTTAGTCAGATATTAGCAGAGTATTTCTATGTCGAGAACAGGCTCACCAATGTCTATGTCATAGGGCCCCCCCCTTATCCCGTCACCATAGGCAAACTATATACATTGCCTGGATGCAACCCACAACAGTTGCCTATCTCCCTATCTATCTTAAGGTTATCGTGAGATGATGTAGGGGCTTAGCGTCCCCGCGGCCCGGTCCTCGACCAGGCCTCGTTTTTGCTAACACAGGAAGCAGCCTGTAGCTGCTGTCTAACTCCTACGTACCTATTTACTGCTAGGTAACAGGGGCATTAGGATGAAAGAAACATTTTGCCCATTTGTCTCCGCCTCCACCGGGGATCGAACCCGGAAGCTCAGGACTACGAATCCGAAGCGCTGTCCACCCAGCTGTCAGGCGCCCTAATACCTATTTTACTGCTAGATGAACAGAGATATTAAGTGACCCTGCCATAACTCTCACACCCTTTCACAAACGCACACAACCTCCCACATCCCATATACACTCTCTCACACCCTCACACACCATCATACACCCTTACACACCCTCACACACCTTCATACATCCACTCACACTCTCACACACCCTCATACACCCACTCACACAGCCTCACACACCCTCTCACACCCCTCACACACACAACCATACACTATTACACACCCTCACTTACCCTCATACAACTTCACAAACGCTCACACACCCGTCACACATCTTCACACACCCTCTCACACCCTCTCATGACCTCACACACCCCTTCACACACCCTGTCACGCCCTCTCACACCCTCACACACTGTCAAACATACACACACTCTCTCACCCCTCACACACACCCTACCAAAGAGCCAGAGCTCAACCCCCCCACAAGCACTCCTAGTGAGTACACCTAGGTCAGTACACACCCTAACGCACTCCCTCTCACACACTCACACACCCTCACAAATCCTCACACACCCTCTCACACTCTCTTACACCCTCACACACCACCAGACACACATACACCCTCATTCATCTTCTCACACCTCTCACACATCCTCACACAGCCTCTCACACCTTGCACACCCTTTCCTTGATCCCACCACTTACGCAATATTCCGCTGAGACCCTGTTAACCATCTCACAAATTCCCTCCCCATCCCACTGATCTCCCTGGCCCCCCCCCCGCCCTAGACCTCTCTGCATGACTACCCCCCCCCCTCCATCATATGCACCCTTGCTCTCCCCATCCCATGCCCTAATTGACCCCCAACACCAGACCCTCTCATCCATACCATTCCAGACCATCCCAGCCCCCCCTGTACCAGATCCTCTAAACCCCCTCACACCCCAGGTATCCCAGGTACCCTTACTGGACACCCATTGTCCCCCCAACTCCAGAGGAATCGTCAGAAACTGAGGATCGACAGAAGAGAGTCAGTGTCAAGGTTATGTACTCAAACGTAGATAGGATCAAAAGCAAGGCAAGTGAACTTAGGGAAAGGGCACAAGAAGTGAACCCAGATGTAATTGGACACAGAAACAAAACTCTCAGGAATGATTACGAATGCAGTGTTTCCCCAGGACTACACATGCAGGTCGGCATTCAATCCCAGACTGTCGAAGTGGTTGGGCACCATTCCTTCCCCCCGTCCCATCCCAAATCCTGATCCCTTCCCAGTGCTATATAGTTGTAATGGCTTGGCACTTTCCCGCTTATAGATCCTTTTTCCTTCCCAGGACTACACTGTAATCAGGAAAGAGAGGGAAGGAAGGGGAGGAAGCAGAGTAGCCCTACTGATGAGAAAGGAATGAAGTTTCGAGGAGATGGTTATTCAAGGCTGCGAGGGGTTCAGTGACTTCATAAAAGGCTCCATGACGATGGGAGGACCAAGAGTAGTAGTAGCAGTGGTATATAACCCACCACTAAATGACAGAAGACCCAAGCAAGTGTATGATGGAAACAACATGGCGATTAACACTATAATTAAGAGAACAGCTGCTGCTGCCTGAAGAAATCGATCCCATCTGCTCATCATGGGGGACTTCAATCACAGAAAGATAGACTGGGAGAACAAGGAACCCCCATGGAGGAGAGGAAACATGGAGAGCTAAACTGTTGGAAGTGGTGACAAGAAACTTTTTAAGTCAGCATGTCTGGGGACACACAAGAATGAGAAGTAATGATGAATCAGCGAGACTCGACTTAGTCTTCACTCTGAACGACTCAGACATAAGGAAAACCTGGTTTCCAAGCCCCTGTGGAAATGAGTGATCAGTGTACTGATGTTTGAGTACCTAGTCGAAGTACGGTTAAGGTTCTCAAGGAGGGGCCCAGAAAACATTCCGGAAGGGAAACTATGAGGAGATAAAAAAAATTCCTAACAGATATAGCTTGGGAAACTGAGCTCAGAAGAAAGACGGCCCATGTCATGATGGACCTCATTGCGCAGAAGTGGAAGGAGGCAGTAGATAAGATCGTCCCAGTCCAAATCGGTAAAAAATATGAAATGCAGACGATAATAAACGTCTTGAAATGATAAACCCATCGTTTAATCAGAGATTTAAACTATCGAAGCAACTAAGTACAAGGGCGTGGAGAAACTATGGAAATAACAGGACACTAGAGAGCAGAGAAAGATACCAGAGCGCCAGGATTGAATATGTCAAGGTGAGAGAGAGGCAGAGCGACACTATGAAATGACGTAGTGAGCAAGGCAAAGACTGAACCTAAATTGATGCACAGCCACATCAGGAAAAAACAACAGTGAATGAACAGGTAATGAAATTGAGGATAGGGGCAGACAGAGTCACTGCAAACGACAAGGAAGTGTGCGAAGAACTCAATAAGAAAATCCAGGAGGTCTTCACAATAGAGCAAGAAGAAATCCCAGAAATAAGCGAGGGAATACCTAGCCAGACACCACTAGAGGAGTTTGTCATTACCAGTGGGGAGGTGAGGAAGCATCTGCTATGTTTGGATGTGACAAAGGCTATAGGCCCAGATGGAATCTAACCATGGATACTAAAAGAAGGAGCAGAAGCTCTGTCCCTACCACTATCCATGGTGTACAACAAATCACTGGTAACAGGTGAACTGCCAAAAATTTGGAAGACGGCCAATGTAGTCCCAATATACAAGAACTGAGCTAGACAGGAGGCACTGAACTACAGGCCAATGTTCCTAACTTGTATACCATGCAAGATGGTAGAGAAGATTGTGCGAAAAAAAATTGTGGAACATATGGAGCGAAAGAACTCATTAACACAACATCAGCATGGGTTCAGGGATGGCAAATCATGATTCACAGAATTAATTGAATTCTATGACCAGGCAACACAAATCAGGCAAGATAGAGAGAGCTGGGCAAACTGCATATTTTTGGATTTCCAAAAAGACTTTGATATAGTACCACATAAGAGACTAGTTCACAAGCTGGAGTTGCAAGCGGGAGTGAAAGGAAAGGTACTCCACTGGATAAGGGAGTACCTAAGCAACAGAAGACAGAGTCACTGTGATAGTGAACGTATCGAAGTGTAGAGGTGTCACCAGTGGAGTCCCACAGAGATTATTCCTAAAACCAATATTGTTTCTGATATATGTAAATGATTTACCAGGGGGAATAGATTCGTTCCTCTCAATGCTTGCTGATGATGCAAAAATTATGAGGAGGTTTAAGACAAAAGAAGATAGTATAAGGCTACAAGATGACCTTTTCAAACTGAATGAATGGTCCGACATATGGTTACTAAAGTTCACACCAAGTAAATGTAAGGTGATGAAACTTTAGGCGTAGGAAATAGGAAGTCAGGCGCTGGGTAACGAATGGGAGAAGAAGTTCTTCCCGAAACGGACATAGAGAAAGATCTAGGAGTTGATATCACGCCAAAACTGTCTTTTGAAGCCCTCATCAAAAGAATAACATCGGTGGCGTATGCGAGGCTGGCTAACATCAAAACTGCTTTTAGAAATCTGTGTAAGGAATCCTTCAGAAGCATGTATACCACATATTTTAGGCCAATCCTGTAGTATGTGCCCCAGCATGGAGGCCATACCTTTTGAAGCACAAGACGAATCTGGAAAAAGTTCAGAGGTACGCCACTAGTCTAGTCCCAGAACTAAGAGGAATGAATTATGAGGAAATGCTGGGTGAACTGCACCTCACGTCGCTGGAAGACAGAAGAGCTTGGGGAGACATGATCACCTCATAAACATTTCTGAAGGGTATTGACAAGGTAGACAAAGATGGATTATTTAACACGGGTGGTACACACACAAGGTGACACAGGTGGAAGCTGAGTACCCAAATGAGCCACAGAGGCATTAGAAAGAACTTTTTCAGTGTCAGAGTAGGTAGTAAATGAAATGTACTAAGAAATGATGTGATGGAGGCTGACTCCATACAAAGATTCAAATGTAGATACGATAGAGTTCGAGAAGCTCAGCAATCTGTATTCCAGTTGACTGACAGTAAAGAGGTGGGACCAAAGAGCCTAAGCTGTACCCCATCAAGCACAACTAGGTGAGTACACGAGCACAAATACACAGAAATATACACATACACACACACACACACATGCATAAACATACACACCCTCGTACACCCTCACACACACCCTCACACATTCTCATATACCCTCTCACACCTCTTTCACCAGTTGATTGACAGTTGAGGGGTAGTGCCAAAGAGCCAAAGCTCAATGCCCGCCACCAGAATTAGGTGCTTGCGTGGTTTAGGATTTGATTGACTGAAATTAACGTATTTTATACGTTGAAAAGACGACTTTATATAAATAGGGACAGTGTCACATCTGCAAATAAAACGTCAGAAAAGATTTTATGTTTGCTGGGCAGCAAGGTGTCACTGGTCACCGAGCCAATAAGTGTTGTGACAATGGTCATCTTCTTGAGGTTATCTTGAGATGATTTCGGGGCTTTAGCGTCCCCGCAGCCGGTCCCTCATTTTTGTTACAACCCCCCCCCCCCGCAGGAAGCAGCTCGTAGCAGCTGTCTAACTCCCAGGTACCTATTTACTGCTAGGTAACAGGAGTATCAGGGTGAAAGAAGCATTTTGCCCATTTGTCTCCGGCTCCACCGGGGATCGAACCCGAAACCTCAGGACTACGAATCCGAAGCGCTGTCCACCCAGCTGTCCTGATGACAGTGAGCACGGTGACAATATTCATCATGCCAGAAAACACCGTGACAGTGATCAACATTCCAGTAATCATTGTGACAGTGAACATGGTGACAGTGACCACAGTGGCAATGATCTCTATGCCAGTAAACATCGTGACAGTGAGCACTGCGACAATGATCTCCGTGACAGTAACCACCGTGACTGAGTTCACAATGACAATGATCACCGTAACTGTAATCACGGTGACATTGATCACCGGGCCAGTATACATCGTGACAGTGATCAAGGTGACTATGATCACCGTGCCAGTATACATCGTGACAGTGAGCACGGTGACAATGACCACTGTGCCAGTGAACATCATGACAGTGATTTCTTCCTAGCCTGTGAATCCATCATTCCCCACCTCTACCTTTTACGAAAGATCCATAAAGCACTAGAAGAAACAACAGGATCTGGCAAGGGAGACCGGTTTTAAGCGGCTGCCAGGCCCCAACAAGGCCGGTAGACTGGATCTGCACAGCCCTCCTGAACCCCTTACTACGCCTACTACCGGAAAGAATCAAAGATACGACGGATTACCTCAAGAAAATTGCAGAAATTAGAGGCCCCGTCCCGAGAGGGGCCCGCCTTTTTTCCGTGGATGTGGTATCGCTCTACCTGAGCATACCACAGAGAGAAGCTGCAAAGGTAGTAGCATCTTTTTTTACAGATAACAGAGCAAAAATTAGACAGGAACTTCAAGACGCAAGAGTATGGAGGACCCCCTCGAAAGAAACTCTTGAAGAGGCCATCCTCCATGTAATGAGAGACACCCTTTTGCAATTTGAAGGACGGGCATACCGGCAAACCAAGGGTACAGCGATAGGAGCATCCAGTAGTGTGGCAATCGCTGAAATATTTGTGCATGTAGTGTTCGAGAGGAAACGATCCCACAGGAAGGACGGACCTGTGGTATATTTCTGTTACATAGACGACATCTTCGGAATAATGGAGGACGGTTTCCCGCGCCTAGAAGGTTTCTTTTCATAGTCAAATACAGTTCATGAAAACCTTAAGTTTACCCTCGAACACAGTGACTCCACGATTAATTTCCTAGATACAACAGTGTATATAGACCAGCTAACCAGAGATCTGCATACGAAGGCATACTATAAACCGACTAACCTTCACACGTATCTGAAATTTGACTCGAGCCACCGAATAGCCTTGAAGAAATCGCTACCCTACTCACTTGGACTCAGACTCAAGCGGATTAACAGCAAAGAAGATACGCTATATCCCCAGCTTGATGACCTATGGGATATGTTCAGGAACAGAGACTACCCAGAGACAATAATACATGCGGCCCAGAAGAAATTCAGAGAAAAACCAAGGGCAGAGCTACTCAGACCTAGAACACACGAAGTGGAAGACAAGAGATGGATTCTTCCAACCCTTTTCTTCCCCGGCCTTGCAGCACAGCTTAAGATAAAACTCCAGGAAGTATGGACATGGATGAGGGAAACGTACAGTGAATATCCAACCTGGGTAAAATTCCCACAAAACCCTCCCATGATAGCCTGGAGGCGAGGTAAGTCTTTAAAGGACCACCTTGTTAGAGCAGCTGTGCAGGTAGAACATCTCAACCGAACTGGGGGAGAAGACCAGCTTCAGGTTACAGTTCAAAGAAATGAAACTTACAGACCTTAACCTAACCTGACTCAGGTTTGGTGTGCAACCTGCGTGGAGGCAGAGTATGCAGAGTGGTTAGGAGGGGCCTACAAGTACAAAACTGTAATCACGGTGACATTGATCACCGGGCCAGTATACATCGTGACAGTGATCATAATGTCAATGACCACTGTGCCAGTATACATCGTGACAGTGAGCATGGTGACAATGATCACCGAGCCATTAAAATATCGTGATAGTGAGCACTATGAGAAAGATCACCGTGCCAATAAACATCGTGAGAGTGATCACGGTGAGAATGTTCACCGTGTCAGAATAAACATCATGACAGTGATAACGGTGACAATGATCTCAGTGCCAGTAAACATCGTGACAGTTATCATAGTCACCGTGCCAGATCACGTTGACAGTGAACATTGTGACAATGATCACCATTACAGTAAATGTCGTGACAGTGAGCACGGTGTCAATGATCACCGTGACAATAAACATCGCGCCAGTGAGAAGGGTGAAAATGATCACCGTGTCAGTAAACATCGTGACAGTAAACATCTTGACAGTGAGCACCGACATAATGATCACAGTGCTAGTAAACATCGTGATAGTGGTCATGATGACAGTCTGCATGGTGACAATGATCAATGTGACTGTAAAGATTGTGACAGTGAGCACGGTGGCAATGATCACATTGCTATTAAACATCATGACAATAAGCATGATGAAAATAACCACTGTACCAGTAAACATCATGTCATTGAGCACGGTGACAGAAAACATCTTGCCAGTGAGCACGGTAACATTGATAACAGTGACAGTAAACATCGTGGCAGTGATATCAGGGTTGGGAGTTTTGTAAACTGGATTACTGAACCTTTACTAATGCTTTACTTATTAGTGAACAGAGACCCCCCCCCCCCAACCACTCCCTGAAAAAATAAGATCGACTTTATGATGTTACTGACCTCTGTCAACCAATTTGCAACTCTCTCTCTCTACTATCTAGGAAACATCACCAGGACAAGAGTAAAAATCATCTGTCGACAGACAAACATTTATTGCATGAAAACACATACAAAGAAATATACATATAGATAATATTACAGTACAGCACCCTAGGTGAGGGAGCCGGTCGGCCGAGCAGACAGCACGCTGGACTTGTGATCCTGGGTTCGATCCCAGGCGCCGGCGAGAAACAATGGGCAGAGTTTCTTTCACCCTATGCCCCTGTTACCTAGCAGTAAAATAGGTACCTGGATGTTAGTCAGCTGTCACGGGCTGCTTCCTGGGGGTGGAGGCCTGGTCGAGGAAAGGGCCGCGGGGACACTAGAAGCCCCGAAATCATAACCTCAAGATAACCAAGATAGGTTGCAACCTACCAGTAACACTCCAATATCATATCGTCTTCATCAATAAACTGTACTAGGCTGTCGCTCAATTTCAGCCCACAACCTACTGCCTCCTCACTGCTTGGAGTTGAATACCTGGCACCTAAAAATATCTCCAACAAAAAAGAGATTAATTTCTCATCTTACGTATTTCTCGTATGATTTTGGTGCTTCTCAAATTTCTTGGAAAAGAAAGACACGGGGCAGTGCACTTCATCCCTCTGGTGCGTCAATGCATCTCCGGCCCTTACGTCATCCACAAACAACGAAAATGGCGCTCCAAAATCCGGTGATACCAACACAGGCGCCTTGGTCAATAGTCTTTTGGTTGTGTCGAATGCCTCTTGAGCTACTCCATCCCACTTCCACTTCTTACTCTTAGACAGCCAACTCGTCATAAGAGTGGCGACATGGAAAAATTCTTAGAAAACTTTTTAGTTCTCAATCTTTAGTAAGTACCTCAACAACTCCTTCTTGCCTTTGGGTACTGGGAAATTATCGTTGGCCTCGACCTTCATCCTTATTGAAGCAACCTCACTTTGCCCTACCACATAATCTAGGTACTTCAGTCGGGCTCTCGCGAACTCACTCTTTGCTAAGTTTATGGTCATATTTACCCTTTTTAATCGGCCGAACAAATCAATTAGCCTTTCCACATGCTCCCTCCAGGAGTCTGCAAACACAACAAATGTCGTCAATGTACACAGCACAGCCCGTCGTGCACTGTAACACCTGATTCATCATTCGTTGGAAACAGCTACCACTGTTCTTCATTCCAAGTGGCAAAACTATATACTGGTACAACCATCAATTGTCAATAAACGCTGAGATTCTTTTCGCCTCTTCTATTAAGGGGATCTGGTGGTACCCCTTCAACAGGTCTATCTTCGACATGTATTGTGCTGTAATGATCTGGCGCTCAGATCATTGGTTCTCCCCTCCCCTTCCCGTCATTTCGTCTTCCTCCCTTCACATCGTCGACGATTTGTCAAGGTCCAAGAAGTTGACCTGAGGGTGGTCTTGGATAGCTTTGGCTTCCCCCACTCAATCCTCCCACTCGGATTCCCCTCTCTATCCCCTCTCATTCCCCCTCTCCCCCTCTCATTCCCTCTCTTCCCCTCTCGTTGGTCCCTTACCATACCAGGCGAGTCAAATGTCCTTACTCTTTATCTTGGGGAGACGGGCTTGAACATAAATTATCAGTTTTGGTAAACATTGCTCGGGAGGTGCACTAGTCGCGGGTATCCAATACAGTGGTACCTTGTCCCCATCGCATAGCTGGGGAGAACTGACTCAATCTTCAGGAATTCATGTAGCCTTCCACGGCACCTCAGGGAAGATGATTGGCGGGATATAAGGGCCAAGTCCTTATTGGCCCTAGAGAGCCAGACCTCAGGCCTAAGTGTAAAATGGTTGGCCATTGCCAAAATAATGGGTGGAGCCCTGGGGCTGTATTAGATGGTGGGAGGTGTAATCCTTCCCAGCAATAAGCTGGTAAAACAAAATTTCACTCAGTGTGTCTTGAGGAGTGTTTCAGGACTGGAAACAAGTTTCGAAACTGCAAGTTTCGGGACTTGCAAGCCCGCATCCAAGGGGCTGAGGGCCGCCATCAACATCTTAGCCGCAGTGTGTTATTTAAGGTATTGTGCACTTGTTTCATGTCCTTAGTAGATATCCATCGTGCCTCTAGAGGAATAGAATAGGGTATATGTTCAAATTGTCTTAATTTACATGATTCATATAATAAATGGTATAAATTTTCTAGTGGTATTCACTTAACTTCCCTTTGATATATTTCTCTACCTTGTCATTTTTATGTGGTGAATTGGAAACCCCATGTTCTCCTCCATTTAGTAAATATTAAAGTTGCCCTTGGATTGAAATAAGCAAAGTAAATTAAACAAACGAATTCCAAACATTGATTACTGATCCCTTGCCTTCCTGGGGAATCGGTGATAGACACATTCAGGTATGGTTGGACGGGAAGGTGGTGTCAGTGTTTTAATGTAAGAAAATTAATAACCCCTATCCTTGTTATGTCCTCATTTAATATTCAGTTTATATTCGTGGCAGTCCAGTGAGGGGTCATACTGGTCTGTAACAGTGTTAAGCTGGGGCATTGAGTGAAGAGAGTAAGAGAATTATACAGTGGTCAGAGTGACGATCACAGAGTACAGTGAATGATTACAATATTATGGTTAAGGGTAGTCAGGGTTATAGCAATGGTACACGGCAGTCAGAAGCAGATGGTTAGCAGATATTACAATGATGATTCAGGGTTATTACAATGGTAGCAGCGGTGTTTCAATAATTTCTTGACGATTATTGAAGCCTCACGTGTCTGTCCGTTCGGTTATGCTGTATGGTGAGAGTGCAGCCGGGGCCCATGAGATAGAGTCGACGGTAATCCTATGTGGTGCGGTTCGCATAGAGTAGGCGATTCTAGGGTCGTGAGAGGCTGGTAAGGTTTATTACAGGCACTTAAGTATGCGCTAGCAGGCAGTTAAGTGTGGAGGCTGCCTTGGGTAGTTGGACAGGGTACTATTTTCTCGACCCTCTGCAACTACGGACAAGGGTGTTGCATGGTGGTTTTGCAACAACAATTCTAGGTTTCGAATTGTCGGGGCGGGGAAGTATTAGGACGCTAATTATTTATCCCCGAGGGCGTCTTCGGCGACCCAATCGCTAGATTTTTACGGTACAGCCATGAAGGTACCAAGAGTTACTGAGGGATGGTCTAGTAGATTGTCTAGCAACGGAATTACGGTGGTGTCGGACAGTTAGATCCGTCGGTTGTTCCGCTATCTAGTCTAACCGTTGACCGCGAAGGACGGGATTATTTGGTACTGTCGGGATATTGGTGGATGTGGTTACCTAGGGTTGGTAAAGCGACAGGGCGGGCCGGGACGGGACGGTTATAGGTTAAATCGAGATTTCCTTAAGTACTACATTAAGTTCCCTGTATATTAAGTTCCCTTTCAGGTTAAGTATCCCTTCGTTAGTTAAGTGTTCCCCTTGGTTAAGTAATTTTCGTATATGTGTTATTATTTTCTAAGTATTTGTTTTATATTTTTTTATGTCTGAGTTTTTGTTTTCATGTGTGCAGTATTAATTCTCTGGGAGAATTACTACGGTGAGTGGTTTACTGTTTTCAAGTGAAGTGAAGTGCGGTGCATTAAGTGAAATCAGTGTAGACTCGGTGAAAATCGTGGAAAATTTTTGTGATGATATTTTTCAAAGTCGCTTGGAAAATCTCAGTTTTTGGAATAAATTCTAGTTTTGTGTCTAGCCATACGATCATTGGGTCATCAGTGTTAATTCAAGTGTGCGATTAAAGTAATCCGAGTTAGAACTTTGAGAGACCAAAAGTCGATTTTTGGTTATTTAAGCGAATTAGCGTTGAGACTCTGAATTTTCTAGCGGTTCTCAGCGCCCAGTGTGGCAGCCCTCAGTATTGTTTGCGCTCAACCAAGTGTCTAAGTGTCTTGCGAGTGGTATAGTCAGTTCAAGTGATAAGCAAACTACACGTCGGCATTTAATTTATAATTTTGAGAAAAGAAATACTTGGTTAATTGAGAATTAGTGCGGAGACTACTTTCTGAGGATTCGGCGTCGTGACAGTGTGCGCGCTTTTAATTTTTGTAAACTTACCAACGTGTCCAAGTGTCTAGTGAGTGTTAAATTCGGTAAAGTACAAGTCACCTACGCGCCAGTATTTAATTTATAATTTTGGGAAAATAATTACTAATTTTTAATTAAGGTTCAGCGCGACTTGTCAAGCTGTGAGTGTCGCGGCTATGTGTTAATTTCTCAGTATTCTACTACGCGAGCGGCGGTGACCCAGTGTATGCTATGTAAACATCGAGTGCATTCAGCAACGTAAATAAGTGATTTATCATTAATTTTTGTTTAATTAATAAATACTTATAATTATATCTGAGCGCCGTTGTCAGCGTCGGGTGTTAAGAATTTAATAATTGTTGAAGATTTAAACATCGCGCCAGTGTTAAATTAACGATAACGTCATTCATTCCTAGCGCGCCTAAGATTTACTAGAAAATTTGAAAATTTAGAAAATTTGAGAAATTCAGTTAGCGTAAAGTGTTGTATTAATTGTGCGCTGGTAAACAAGACTTAGATTATTTTCGATAAATAAAACAGAGTTGAAACTAAATTATTTACAATAAATTCAGTGTAGTTCCTTTCGATAATATTCACTGTATAATTTCAGTATATTTGGTTCAAGAATGCGGTAGTTATTAATATTTTTCTAAGATTTATATTGGTCTTGCATTTAGAGACAAGAAATTTTTACTTTAATTTTTTTATAATTGCGTTACCAGTCCCTCGAGTGTCAAAAATATATAGTAAACGAATTACATTTTATCAAGATTCATTTTAGTAATTTCCTGGTGTTTAATAAAGTAACGTAACGTAACCTACTATTTTTTAGTGCATTTGTGCGCGTGTATTCTATTCACCGTCGTATACAGTGGTTTTTCACAGGTAAATAAATGCTAGTCGATGCCGTCGTGGATTCTATCTGTTTGCATAGTAATTTTACGAATGAGAGACGAGGTTAATAAGACACGATAGTTCCAGTCATTGGTAGAGTGTAGTCAGCGAGATTCTGCAGCCGTCATCTGTCATCACCTTGTCAACGGGCGACGGTCCTCACTGGGGCTCGAGAAATCGCTTAGGAAGGGTGGCGATAAATGGTACTTCCGGTTTGGACACACGGAACATTGTTTCCAAGGATTGAGGTTAGGAAACGTTTTGTGTTTTTACTAGAGGTTATTTATGAAACCAAATCGTGTGTTAAAATCTCACCCTGATCCGACGACGGGTCTTGAAGTTACGTTTTGTGGTGAAAATGGTTAGCAATGAATGGACAATGTATGCAGACACAACCTCCCCAATACCCCATCCCTACCCAAGCACCCCTCCCTACCTACAACCCCCAACTTCAAACCCTCCCTACCTGCAACCTCGTCCCCCAACCATACCTCCAGGCCAACCCATGTCCACCCCAATCCCTGGCAGACCCATACCAACCCCAGCCAAATACCACCCAAACCCTTGTCGACGCGTTATTAGAATTGTGGAAAACTACATTTCCCTCTCAACCCCCACCCTTACAACCCCCTGTTTACAACCCCCTCCACAACCCACCCTCGGCCTGCCCTCACCCTCCTTCCTATCCCCCCAACCCATCCAACCAACCCCTCCGGTTACCCGCCCTACCCCCTCCATTAATCCTACACTTTGCTCCTCACCTCCCCTCCACCCCTCTTCCCCTCCCCCCCATTCCTGGTTCTACAGAAGTTGCTGGGGAATGTAGCCAGCGGGCTTCTGGGACGCGAAAAATTGGTGATGAAATTTGTTGGAAGTGTCATGGCCGAGGCCATTACAGGTATGCGTGCACGAGCACACGGGTCAAGGGTGACCCAGAACAGGTCAGTACGTTGGCTGGCAGACCTACGTTTGAGATGACGGTTGAAGGTGTGAGATTGACAGTTTTTGTGGACACCGGAAGTCAAGCAACTCTCATTAAAAAGTCAGCCTTCAGCACACTTAAAGAGACACGCCTTAAGCGTTGTGGGAAGCAGTTAACAGCAGTGAATGGTCAACATATTAATATCTTGGGCCAGGCCACTCTTAATTTTGAAGTGGGCAAGGGAGAAGCTTACCCACACAATTGCACGATTGTCGAGAATCTTGCATTCCCTGGTCAGATTTTATTGGGAATGGATTTTCTGGGACGAGTTAACTTTTCTTTGTCTGCTCAAGAAGGAGCAAGGAAGTGCAGATTGAAATTGGGCCAGGTAGTTTATCCCATTAAAATGGTAGATCATCCTCCAGTAATTGCTTCCATTAGCAAGAAACAGAAGTACAACATTCACTACCCTAAGTTGTTGTTTAAGTCTCTTCCAGACACAGATAAGAAATCGTGTGGGTTATATTCTTTGATAAAACAATGTTGCCCACCCCATTCAGTTAAGTTCATTAAAGTACCAGTGGGACGTCACATTGCACCAGGTACCACCCTTCAGGTGGCGGGGAGATGTGACAGGTTGTTGATCCCTCATCATTTGATCACAGTGCTTGATAAAGGTGCCCTCATTCCAGTTGTCAATCTCTCGCACAAAACCTATCGTTTCAGGGCAGGTGATAGGGTGTCTCAGGCTAAAATTGTAGAAAAGACAGGAATTTTTCAGTATCAAAGCCAGGAGGAGATGCCAGCCACCACAGCACAATGTAGTGCGCTGAATGTTACAGATAGTTGTACACAGGGTAAATACAAGACCGAGACAGGGAAAAGTAGTAATACTCAGGAATTGATAAGTTAATCTCGGCTCTGGATTTGCAACATGTGCAACAGTCAGATAGGAAACTTTTGAGAGGGATTTTACGTAAATTCCCTAGACTGTTTGCAACAGAAGGCGATCAAATCGGGCTTCTGGATAGGATCGAGCATGTGATTCTACAGGTGATCATCCTCCTATTTACACCCGTCAATGGAGGCTTCCGGAACGGGCAAGGAAATAATTAGGGATGAGTGTCAGAAGATGTTAGACAGGATGTGATAGAGCCTAGCACATCGCCATGGTTGTCGCCAGTAGTGTTGGTACGTAAACCGGATGGTAGTTATAGGTTTTGTGTTGACTACCGAAAGATAAATGAAATTACTAAAGGTGATGTGTATCCTTTGCCACGGATACAAGAAATTATAGATCAGTTTGGGGCAGCCAAATATTTTCCACTCTGGATGCGAAATCTGCGTATTGGGCCATCCCAGTCGCTGAGAAAGATAGAGAGAAGACCGCCTTCTCTGATGGGGTTCATACTTATCAATTCAAGCGAATGCCTTTCGGGTTAAAGACAGCTCCTTCATCATTTCAGAGGGCAATTAATTATATCCTCAGTCCAGTATTGGGAAGGCACTCATTAGCGTACCTGGATGATGTGGTTATCTACTCCAGGACGTTCGATGAGCACTTACGAGATTTGACTGAGACGTTGACACTGTTAGATAAGGCGGGCTTCAAACTTAACGTGAGTAAGTGCACTCAGGCATCTCAGAAATTCAAGTTTCTGGGATTCCAGGTGAGCACAGATGGTATCCGACCTGACCCTGACTCCTGTCGTGCCATTGCTGACATGCCAACACCTAAGAGAGCAAAGGATGTTCGAAGGTTTCTGGGGGCAGCCGGATATTTCCGTCGCCACATAGAGGGTTTTGCAAGTACAACAGCACCGTTAACTGAGCTTACTAAGAAAAGCGTTAAATTCGTTTGGAAACCTGAGCATGATAACGCTTATGCAAAATTAAAAAGTCAACTCATTACCACCCCAGTCTTGGCAGTACCTGATTTTGATAAGGAGTGGGAAGTACACACTGACGCCAGTGGCATAGCTATTGGTGGGTGCTTAATGCAACGTGATAATGACAATCTTCCTCACCCAGTAGCATTTTTCAGCAGGAAGGTTAAGGGTCCGGAGGTCCACTATTCTGCAACGGATAGGGAAGCTTTGGCTGTGGTAGAAAGTGTCAGGTACTTTGAACCGTATCTTTTCCAACGACACTTTGTCATTCATACAGATCACAGGGCTTTGACTCATATTTTTAAGAAAAGAAATAAGTGCCCTCGCATGTCACGTTGGTCTCATGAACTAGCTGCTCACTCATTCCAAATACTTTACAAGCCTGGTCCATCACATGTTGTACCAGACACTTTGAGTAGAAACATCGCTACTATTAATGTAAATCTTAATATTGAAAATATTTCCAGTGAGAAAATGCGAGAATTCCAGATGAACGAACCAAGGTGGAAAGAAATTATTGAACTTTTAGAGGGAGGAAAATATCCGTCGAAGAAATGTAATTTAGCAATTCATGATTTTGAAATGAAGGATGGGGTCTTATTTTATGTAAAGGGACAGAAGGATCGTGCAGTTTTTCAGCTGGTTATCCCAAAGGTGTTGAAGAAGTCGGCGTTGAAACTCGCGCATGCGTCTAAGATTGCAGGTCATCCGGGGATTTTTAAAACTCACATGAAAGCCAAGTCACTCTTTTTCTTCCCCGGTATGTTAACAGAGGTCATTAACTTCGTTAAGTCCTGTGGTCATTGTCAAAGGAGGAAAGGTACCCTTAAGGTACAAGCTCCATTGCAAGAATTCCCAGAAATCTTGGAACCTCTAGATCGGGTGGGGGCTGATCTGATTGATCTGCATCACAGTCATTCAGGAAACCGTTATGTATTGGTGTTGGTAGACCACCTTTCCAGGTACACCACACTGATTGCATTGCCTCAGAAAGATTCACGAACTGTTGCAAAGGCGTTCTTAGATAGGTTTGTCACTGTATTCGGTCCCCCTAAAGTATTGGTTTCTGACCGAGGTCAGGAATTTAATGGGAATATTTTCAGAGAAGTATGTAAAATTGTAGAAACCACTTCAGCATTCACTACGGCTTATCACCCTCAGGCTAACGGTATGACAGAACGGGCGAATCGATCAGTTAAAGATATGCTTGCAATTCTTGCAGAGCATGATGTCAATTCGTGGGACGAACACCTCCCCTATGTCCAGTTGGCTCTGAACACTGCCATCCATCAGTCCATTAACACCCAACCCCTTTTGCTGTTCACAGGTCATTCATGTAATTTCCCATCAGGTCTGCTTAACAGACATAATATTGCATATGGGAAAGACTACCCATCAGAAGTTTTAATTAAGATGAAAAATGCATGGAGAATTGCAGCTAGGGCTTCCAAGACAGCACGAGATCGCTATGCTCAGCATTATGACAAAAAGGTATGACCTCTTGAATTGAAAGTCGGGAGTCTTGTGTTGAGAGTTAATGAAGCGGCTCCCGCCAATCAGAGTAGGAAACTTGCACCTAGATGGCGGGGCCCTTACCGAGTAATTGAAAGAAAGGGTCCGGATAATTTTGTTATTAAAGGTATTTTTGAAGACCAAGTTGAGAGAACGATTCATATTAATAAATTAAAACCTTATCACGCGAGGGAGGAACTAGAGCTGCCTTCAGCAAGTCTAATTCCTGACCTGTCTAATGATCCAAGTGCTGCGTCAGATGATGAGGATGACCTCCTGTCAAATCTCATCAGTAGTCAAGTTCAGTCTTGTCACCCTATGGTAACAAGGTCGCGAGCTGTACAGTAAGTGTTAATGATCTCCCCTAGTCAGGTTAAGTAAAATTCATATAATTATCCTGTAGAGGCAATGGTGTGTATTTACTGATGTACATGACTCAGGTCGCATACTTGCCTTGCTCTGGGGTTTACAACTTCCTGTACCTCAGAGTAATATCCAAGCTTCCGCCATTTGTTGTTGTCTGTCTTTCTCAGGTCTGATGGTACACCAGTTCCAGCCTCCCAGTCACACGCGAACCAAGGATCGAGATCAGCAGGTCTGGGGATGACCCACCTGGCTGATAAAATCGGGGTCTGAGGCACGTTACATAAAGTCCTCCCCCTTGTACCCGGTAACTCGTCAATTGGTTATCCGGAAGGGGTGACTGGCGTACAGTCACCCGGCCGACACCTCACATCACTAACGAGGTTGTCCCAGTCCAGCCATGCTGTCTTCACGGAGCAGAGTCAGTCGTCATAACAGCCGGGGGCTAGCTGTCTCAAGGTCACCAACCAAGCCCACCACCCGCGTAGTCAAGACTGCGGGAAAACCGGAAGTGGAAGACGAGTGGTCTACGAAGAAGAACGCTAATTGCAACGACTGTCAGCTCTCTCAAAACCTGCGGTTGCGTCGTCTGTGGAAACAAAGAGGAACACGGTGGTCCCGGGTACGAACAGCACTACTCCTACAGAGTGCGGCTGTATCGCCAGATGAGGTACAACCCTGTACCTCGGCCCAAGCTCAGCTACACGAGGGGTTGCATGGAAAGGTGTACTGGCCCAGTAGTACCGGGATAACAAGTAAACGCCGGTAGATGACGTCGCCCAGGGGCTGAGGCAGGGCCCACCTGTCCTGTTACCATGCCATCCTCTTCAACGCCACTCGAACCTCACTACCAACGCGAGACATCGTGACACGTCGAAGCTGTGCTCTACTGTGGCAGCCATGGTTAACAACTGTGGGGGTTTTTCTTTTTTAGCTGTCACGACTGCAATGCGTACGTCGCCAATGTACATGTGGCAGACGCTTCACGAAGCTGTCGGAATTAGCAAAATAGAAAATACGAGAGCAACCGTACAGGGCCTGGGAGCAAGGTCGAGTTAGAGTCCTTGTGGGTCTCTTCTCAGACTAGCCTCACCTGGTCCTGCTCCACGTTGGTCGTTGGAATCTCCTCAATGATGTAACACTTTAAGGGACTCCTAGGGTCCTCATCAAATTTATAGTTTAGTGACTTACAGGCAACTCGGTGTTGAAGACACCTAGAGCTGAAGGCTTGAGTAATATTGGCAGTATTCAGAAGTGGTTCAACGGAAACACCGCATAAAGCTTAACAGTAGTTTATTTACTAACTTAACCACTAATACACAGGGTGCTTGATTTACTTTCGATTGGCGTCAGCAAAGCTATGGTTGCATTAGCGAGACTCTTGACGTCTGGCTAATCGACTCGTATCCACTCGTGGAGAAACACCTAACTTAACACAGTTGACAGCCAATCACTAACCCGGCAACCTAACTGCCGGTATGCAAAGGGATCACAAGAGTTCCAACCGGATACTCGGTAATGATGCTATGCAATAAATCAACAAATACACTGTCAATGGGACAGGCAATAACATGCACAATAATAATCACACAATAACTAAATGTGTGGTGTATGTGAAGCTCACATTCACAGACGAATGAAATGCAGTGATACCACACAGATAAACACGCATTCACCGTCGATTCACCTATAACCTGCGACAGGTATAAGAAGGTGAGAACTGTGGTTGATCCCTCAGATCAACACAGGCACAATAAACAATGACAAGATCTTGTACTTACAGATAAGGTACCTTTCCTTACGCACTCACTCAGACTCGTTTATACAAGCACTCGTAGGTGGCCTGATAGCTGGTTTCGCTCGTAGACACGGAGGGTACTCGCAGTATCTTGAGATGATTTCGTGAGTAGGGGCGTGCTGTATGCTTAACAGACAGACACACGCGCACACACTGGCACTGGCGGTGCTAAGGTGGTGACGTCACGTCAGAGTGAGGGCGGCGGCTGGCGGCGGCTGGCGTCGGCTGGCGTCGGCTGGCGTCGGCTGGCGGCGGCTGGCGGCAGTACCATGCACTACACTGTACACTGTGGTACAGGTACACTGTGGTAAAGTCACACACAGATTACTTAGGCGGCGGCACTGCCTTAGTTCACTCTGAGTCACTCACAACGATCTTTGTCACCAGGGGTTACCTGATACCAGTCTGTTTCGCTCTGGAGATTTGTCACTTTAGGCTTCTAAACAATATATTCCCACTCGTGATTCTGGCGAGTGTGTGGTATATCGCAAAGACGCTGAGTTAACTTGACAGTGAGGGATAGACGGTGATCAGTCTATTGGCCGGTAGAACAGAACACGTCCTCTGGGTATGGTCTCTCTCACGTGAATGAGTTTGCAAGGGTGCCGGGCATCTCGTGGCACACAACACAAAAGGAGTTACAATTTGACCAATAGCATTGCAGCAAATGAGCGGGAACCAATCATATTAGCTCGTTCGATGAGCAGTAGCAGGAGTGACGTCATGAACACGTCATAGCTGTTATTCTCCATGCGCCGGTTGAGGTTGACCCCAGAGGTCAGACGCTGCTGGCGCCTTCCCCTCTCACACTCTCCTCCAGGCCATGTACTCACTGACCCTATGGTGGCAAGTATGCTTAGCTCCCTGTATCTACTTTGTGCCTAGACATACGGCGGCCTACGTATTTTAACAGTGTTCCTGGTTAAGTGGGCATTCTGGAGATACCCAACATGCCAGGAAACTATCCAGGATTAAGGGAAATAGGCTTTGTGCACAAGATCAGTGCACTGTGCACTGCAATGAGCCATTCAAGTCAACTGTGGGAGGATCTTGGGAGGCATACTCCCACAACAACAATCCATCAGGACTGTATGGGAGCGAAAAGAAGAGGTGAACCCGGGTTCCTGTTAGCGGGGTCCACCTGAGCTGACAGCCGCCAGCTGTCAGCTGTCACTCAAGTCAGGTGCGGGTAGTACGAAACCCCCTGTACTGTCCGTAGTTGGCCGAGGCCGGAAACGGAACTTCCAGACGACCAGGATCTTCAAGCAACATGAGGTAGTCGCCGGAATCTACAGCAACGAGATGTCACCAGGACCGAACGATAGAACTTCTGTATAGAAAAGTATAATATAAAATGAATTACAAGTAATATAGTAAACTGGGTTAACTCAGAACAGTTAGTTCAACTTTTAATTTTCCATCTGATAGTAACACCTCTGTACACCTTCGGAAAGCTCTCTGGAACAGTATTAAATGTTGAAAACTAGAACTAGTGAAATAGAGAAAGAAAATTAGAAAGTGAACATCTAGAAAATTTTTACTAGAGAATTACCCTGTCTCTAGAAAGTTGTAAGAATGAACTGTTTTGAGAACCATCTGGTAGGGTCTCTAGAAACGTTGATCAGTGGGGAACTTTATCTAGATTTTTCTAGATCCTAGATACTGATATTTATATATATATTTTTTTTTAATTTTTTTTGTGGTTTACTGAACAATAAGGGTGTGGTACACAGTCTGAAAAATGTGTTCACCCGCTGTTGTTGTGGACTTGAGTATGAACTCTGGGATATTAGGAGTTGAGGAACTCATATCCAGTGTGTTGTTGTTGGTTAAGAGACATGTCTGTGAACATTGATTTTTTTAATATTTTTTTTTTTTGTATTTTCTTTAGGTTTAAGGATCTGGACACGCTATGAAAGGCAGTTGCCACAGGAGTGGAACACTAGGTTCCTGAGAGGTAGTATTCCTCTATTTTGATAGAATTTTATAATTTTTTAAGTTTTAATGACATTGGTTTTTTTAATGTTTCTATGTGATGTGTTTGATCTTTATTCCAGGTGGAATACTGGGATAGCTGAAGGCTATCGGCTGACTTTAGCTAGTTGTTAGGTTTGGATTTTCCCAGTTATTGGTTATCAAGACAGTTATCAAGACAGGTATAGGATGTTTTGTCTTCCAGGTAGTTGGAAGGGTACAGGGCTGTATCCAAGTGGACAGCCAGGATTATAGGGACGGTCTCTGTCCCTATGTTTATGTATTTTTACTGTGTTTGTTATGTATGTATACATGCTGGGGCACACCTTTTGGGGGTGCCATTATTTTGTTTTGGAGGATTGTGTGGAATTAGTTAGGATTAGATAATTTCTTTTGTTGTTTTGAGGCATTGGGTCATTTATTGTTGAGTTAAATGTTGTTTGTAATGATAATGATAGGTCAGGGTTCTGCATAAGAAAAGTGTTTGTAAATTTCTTTACACACAAATTTCTTAATTTCCGAGGAGGGGGAATTGTAATGATCTGGTGCTCAGATCATTGGTTCTCCCCTTCTCCCTTTCTTCCCTCCCCTTCCCGTCATTTCGTCTTCCTCCTTCACCCCCCCCCCCCGGTCGCCCATTTGTCAAGGTCCAAGATGTTGACCTGAGGGTGGTCTTGGATACCTTTGGCTTCCCCCACTCAATCCTTCCCACTCGGATTCCCCTCTCCATCCCCCTCTCATTCCCTCTCTCCCCCTCTCATTCCTTCTCTTCCCCCTCTCATTGGTCCCTTACCCATACCAGGCGAGTCAAATGTCCTTACTCTTTATCTTGGGGAGACGGGCTTGAACATAAATTATCAGTTTTGGTAAACATTGCTCGGGAGGTGCACTAGTCGCGGGTATCCAATGCAGTGGTACCTTGTCCCCATCGCAAAGCTGGGGAGAACTGACTCAATCTTCAGGAATTCATGTAGCCTTCCACGGCACCTCAGGGAAGATGATTGGCGGGAGATAAGGGCCAAGTCCTTATTGGCCCTAGAGAGCCAGACCTCAGGCCTAAGTGTAAAATGGTTGGCCATTGCCAAAATAATGGGTGGAGCCCTGGGGCTGTATTAGATGGTGGGAGGTGTAATCCTTCCCAGCAATAAGCTGGTAAAACAAAATTCCATTCAGTGTGTCTTGAGGAGTGTTTCGGGACTGGAAACAAGTTTCGAAACTGCAAGTTTTGGGACTTGCAAGCCCGCATCCAAGGGGCTGAGGGCCGCCATCAACATCTTGGCAGCAGTGTGTTATTTAAGGTATTGTGCACTTGTTTCATGTCCTTAGTAGATATCCATCGTGCCTCTAGAGGAATAGAATAGGGTATATGTTCAAATTGTCTTAATTTACATGTTTCATATAATAAATGGTATAACTTGTCTAGTGGTATTCACTTAACTTCCCTTTGATATATTTCTCTACCTTGTCATTTTTATGTGGTGAATTGGAAACCCCATGTTCTCCTCCATTTAGTAAATATTAAAGTTGCCCTTGGATTGAAATAAGCAAAGTAAATTAAACAAACGAATTCCAAACATTGATTACTGATCCCTTGCCTTCCTGGGGAATCGGTGATAGACACATTCAGGTATGGTTGGACGGGAAGGTGGTGGCAGTGTTTTAATGTAAGAAAATTAATAACCCCTATCCTTGTTATGCCCTCATTTAATATTCAGTTTATATTCGTGGCAGTCCAGTGAGGGGTCATACTGGTCTGTAACAGTGTTAAGCTGGGGCATTGAGTAAAGAGAGTAAGAGAATTGTACAGTGGTCAGAGTGACGATCACAGAGTACAGTGAATGATTACAATATTATGGTTAAGGGTAGTCAGGGTTATAGCAATGGTACCTGCAGTCAGCATTAGATGTTGTAGTAGAGATATTACAAAGATGTTTTTTCGAGATATTACAGTGCACTCCCAGTCCGATCGATACAGTCATCAATGACAGAATTGGATGCGAGTCAGCGATCGTAATCCTGTTCACCTTTCTATAGTCTGTACAAAATCGGAATGTACCGTTGCTCTTCTTAACGAGGAGCAAGGTGAGCCCGTTCACTGTCGCTTACCTCTACCAGATCATTATCCAGTAAATACTTTACCTCTTTCGCATAGCTTCTTTATCAGGATTGACCCTTAAGGGTGCTGTTTGATGGGAGGAGCATCCCCTACGTTAACCACATGCACTGTCATCGATGTCTTCGCGACACATCCGTAAATAGGGATTCATTTTCCTGCAACATTTCCACCAGTTTTTGCACTGGTCTTCCTCGAAATGACCCAACCGCTCCTCCACCTTGGCCAGGCTGTCCATGTTTGATATTTCGCTCCTTCCGCCTCTCTAGCTTAATATTTTCCTCCTCCCTTCTCCTCCGTGCCTGACACAAAGCGCAGTCGCCCGCGGCGGGCTTTCCATCTTCCCATCCTCTTGACTCGGCGGCTTGTCTCTGTCATAATAATTTTTCATTAGGTTCAAATGGCAACCTGTGATTTCTTTGGTCGATCGGGCATGTGCCTCCACATAATTTACCTTCCGCAACACCTTCTGTATCGTGTACGGTCCTCGACTCGAACACATTTCCATGGAGGTCCAGACGGACCTCCATGATCCGTCTGGATTTCCCTGGGCTTGCCAACCCAGGCAACGTAGTTCTGCAACCTGTCCAAGATGAACCGTGACGTCACTTTCCTCAGTGGGACTGCTTCTGGGAAATGAGTGGCCATACAAATGATTGGTAAGCAAGATACTTTCTTAGTCCGTGGCAACAGACCCACACAATCCACCAGAATCCTCTCAGGAGGCTCACAAAAAGCCGGGATGGGCTTCAAAGGTGCGTTCGGAATAGCTGGTGCCGGCTTACTGCACGTGACATGACAAACATGTCTTACAATACCTGTTGGAAATATCCAACATACTCATCATTTTTATATTTCAATACATCATCCTCGTATTAATAGTAGTAATTTACTAATATTACTAACTCGTAGCTTAACCATATTAATTCCTTTCCTACTGTGCAACTATTTCGCCGGATCCTTCTTACTTCGTGGAAGTAGCGCAAGCACGGACGAGACTGGGAGAAAAAAAAAGAGACGCCATATTAACTTTGGCAGAGAGTAGCAGTGTCCAAGGAACTCGCTAAATTCCAGTCCGAAACTACATTTTTTAGCCAGAGCGGAAGTCGAGGATTGGAGCAGTTTCGTTAATCATCGGACACTCGGCTCGGCAACCATACGTCATTACCTTGTTTCTTTCATAGTGATCACGATAAAAACAGGTGGGAGGGT
>WNGS01165523.1:4915513-4938387 GCA_020271785.1 Procambarus virginalis
CTGATGTCAGCCATATATGCGTAAGTACCAATACGGAACTTTAACAGCACGTCTTATAGCCTTTGTGTCAGGCTAGGACCAGTTTGAAAGCAGTCATTTAACGAAGCACTACACTGTCTTGTCTTAGCGCTGCAATTAAATACTATCTGTAGTGGGGTAGTAGCAGAATTTTTCAGTACAGGGTGGTGGGGCAGGTAGTGTCCTTCCTTTGGGTTACCATTTGTGACAACTTCGATAAATTTGTCATCGAGTTGCTTCTGTATTATTTCATGGTACAATTTCAAGTTCTCAGGATGTCTTTGTAAGTGCAACACCTGTGATCTTAATTGGTTTTGTGCCATAAAATGGTTGACAGGTAGCTGAGGTGATTCAGCTTCCATAACCTGACCCAGTATTGATTATCGCTGTAGATAACTGAGTCCAGGTTGTTTGCAAGTCCAGTCATCATCTGGGCTAAGTTATTCAGGACAATGCCGAGAGTTGCCAGGTCCCATAGCTTATGAACAGGGGAATCAAGCTCATCCTCGACATGTCTCTGAATTGCAGTGGAGACTGTTCTCCTACTCATGCAACCATTACTGGGTTTGGCATGTTGGTGGTCTACAGGTGCGGATTACTTTAGCCATAATACTGGGCCTGTTAGCAAATAGCTACCTGCAGATGGTAACAGTTCATTTCCTTTGTTTCTCTTCATTTCCTTTGATAAACTATGGTAGACATCTGATCCCATAAGGATTCCAAATTGGAATGGTTGTCTGATGTGATTTTGTTAGTGAAATTGATTCCCTTTTCTTTCAGGAATTTGGCTGTGTCCCTAGACATATACATACAGGTCCAATGGGAATCTATCTACTACAAGAGATTGTATCGTTCGGACATAACCTCCTAAACGTACTTAGGTTGTACTACCTTGAAGACTCAGGCTCCTGAGTTAGTCAGGATCCTGCTATGTCTATTCGTGTCTCTCAAACAGGTTTGAGTTTCAGGGCATCTACCAACTCCTTTGAGATAAAGTCATTTGGGATCCTTGGTCACATAATCCAAGTACGGTGGCTTTGGACTCTCCATTTTTAATGATCAACTGAGCAGTGAGTAGAGCTGATTTATGATCAGACCTTGTTGAGAAGACACTTATGTCAGAGAGACGGTACAAAGCTGTACTGAAGTGGAAGTTCCTCCTCCTCCTGTGGTTTGGGAGGACTTTGTACTTGAGTCCCCACAGAGTGCTGTATGGTGTTGACCCTTATGGCACCTATTGCAGGTGCGTATTTGAGTTGTACAGGTGTCGGAATTATGTGCCCTTATACACCTGGTACATTTATGTAGTCCTTTGATCGTTTTATGTGTGTAGCACGATCGGGTAAGCTTTGCAATGGTATATGGAATGTGGTTGTTCACAGAACACACATGGTTTCCAGACGTTAACAGCATCTTGGGAGTCACCGTTTGGGTGATGCATTAACTGTAGGTTTGGAGGGACAAACTGCATATGTACCTACACTGCCTTGTTTCCACTTTGGGGAGGGGAAGTTGTTTTAGATTTATTTGGAGTAATGTTTGTTCTCTGCTGTTTACTATGAGTGGTAGTAGAAGGTTTAGATATCGCTTTTCCATCTGGGTATCTCTTTGTCTTTCTATGATGGAACGCAAACCTTCAGATATCTCCTTTACTGTCAGTGAAGATTTGTTATATGACAAACAATTTATTCAGTACGTCACTGGTAATTTGCGATTCATATGGACTTGGATTATCCAGTCGGATTCGTCCAAGTTGATCTTGTTCTTAAGTGCCTGAGCAAAGACTCATGCTCCAATCTAAAGGCCTGGATGAGTCAGCTGTATTATCTAGAGGGTTAATATCCAACAGCTTCTGGTTAGAAGTCTGATAGTCCTTTCTGGTTTGTATAATTATCCTTAAGAAGCTGTACTGCATTGTCATAACTGTCATCTGTAAAAGTCAGATTACAGACCACTTGTAACACTTTCATTCTGTAAGACAGCTTGCAAATATGTAATTTTGTTGTCTTTGCTACATTGGCATTAGAATCCACCAAATCGACAATTTGTTCCAGAAGATGCCCCAACTCTCGTCCTCTGTACCAGAGAAAATGGGAGACTGAGTGATGGTAATTTGACTTCTGGTTGTGTCTGGTTTTTGGAAGCTGTGGCTGCATTTTGTATTGGCCTTGTATGCTTATTAAATTGTCAAAATGTTGTAACTTTGTATGTATTGTATCTTCAAATCTGTATTTTCTTGTATTACAACGTTCATTGCTCTCTTCATTGATATTGGTGGTTGTGAGGATGACCTGATATTTCAGGATTTGCAAGAGCAGATGTTGATATTTGGTCCTGTGCAACCTTATAATGGCCTTCCAGTTCTACATAATTAACTGGAGTTTGATTACTTAAATACTCACATTTTTTTATCTATCGGGTTAAGTGGCCCTTCATTCCAGTGAGGTCGTTTTAACATTTTTGGCAGTAGACATAATGGCTGTTTTTGCTAGCCGTGTTGCAGATGTACTAATACTAAGCCTTGTTGGACTGTGATTTGGACTGTTTCTGGCACTTGAGTTAGTAGAGCCACTAGTTTCCGAACTTGAGCTGTTTATCATTTAAAAAAAAATACACTATATAATCATACACACTCTAATTTGAGTGGTAAACCTGCATCAATGCTGGAATTTCCTCAAGTTAGCTCTTCATTATCACTCTTGGTTAGTACAGAGACACAGATTAACACTCAAAGATGAAATTATTACAGTTAAATTATTACTATAGTTATGGTAATATTATGTAGACAACACAACTCGGTTTGTCATGATACTGCATAAAATATGTGCTTGCTAGGTTTGTAATATATGTTCAACTCTAGACAAGTGTAAAATTCTTACTCTTACACCAGGTTAGTACAATAAATTAGACTAGGTTGCTGTTCAACACCAGCCTAAAATGTCTACCCCTGTGCAGAATTAGTTGTAAATAATGTGGCATGCAGTAATTGTTACAGTAGTGTGCAATATTAAAAAATAATGTTTGTATAAACACCTAAAATTATAAAAAGCATTTACATTTATGAGTAAATTAGCCTCTTATCAACCTATTGTAATGAAAAGCACAATAGTCTTTTGGTACAGGCCTCGGAACAATAATAGTTCTTGTTGTGGGTTCTGTTTACTATTTGCCGAGATTGAAAAAGTTAGGCTAGAAAAATGTAAAAAATTGTAGCAGTGTCTTCCTGCTATAATTAATGTATATGTAAATATTGTGTAATATTACACTACTGTTATGTGTATATAATATATAGTATTATAGATTATATATTATATATATATATTTAGATATATATATTATATATATATATATATATATGCAAACAAGCCTGAATGGTCCCCAGGACTAGATACAACTGAAAAACTCACCCCCAGAAGTGACTCGAACCCCTACTTCCCTGGGGTATCTAGTCCTGGGACCATTCAGGCTTGTTTGCATTTGTGTTCCTCACGTGTTGCCCCAAAAAAAGGTGATTTGATAAAATGCTATGCCCAAGATAACCATCCGGTGCCGGCGGGGAAGTGGTTCATATAGCTCAGGCTATCACTTCCTTATGTCCGTTCGTGATGGTCAAGTGGTTTAAGGCATCCTGTACATACCAGTTTGCTGCTCTTGGGGTATGGGTTCGAGTCACTTCTGGGTTTGAGTTTCAGATATATATATATATATATATATAGCTATTATATATATAATATATATATATATATATATATATAATATATATATATATGCGGAAAATCCACAAGAAAAATGAAAGGAGGTGAACGTTTATATATATATATATATATATATATGTCGTACCTAGTATCCAGAACCACTTCTCAGCCTACTATGCAAGGCCCGATTTGCCTAATAAGCCAAGTTTTCATGAATTAATGTTTTTTTCGACTACCTAACCTACCTAACCTAACCTAACCTAACTTTTTCGGCTACCTAACCTAACCTAACCTCTAAAGATAGGTTAGGTTAGGTTAGGTAGGGTTGGTTAGGTTCGGTCATATATCTACGTTAATTTTAACTCCAATAAAATACAATTGACCTAATTCATAATGAAATGGGTCGCTTTATCATTTCATAAGAAAAAAATTAGAGAAAATATATTAATTCAGGAAAACTTGGCTTATTAGGCAAATTGGGCCTTGCAACACCAGACTGACCAATCAGTCTGGTGTTGACAAAGGCTCTAACGAGTCGAAACGTTCACCTCCTTTCATTTTTCTCTGTGGATTTTCCGCATATATATATATATATATATATATATATATATATATATATATATATATATATATATATATATATATATATATATCTGAAAACTCACACCCCAGAAGTGACTCGAACCCATACTCCCAAGAGCAGCGCAACTGGTATGTACAGGGATGCCTTAAACCACTTGACCATCACGACCGGACATAAGGAAGTGATAGCCTGAGCTATATGAACCACTTCCCCGCCGGCACCTGGATGGTTATCTTGGGCATAGCATTTTATCAAATCACCTCTTTTTTTGGGGCAACACGTGAGGAACACAAATGCAAACAAGCCTGAATGGTCCCCAGGACTAGATACCCCAGGGAGTATGGGTTCGAGTCACTTCTGGGGTGTGAGTTTTCAGTTGTATCTAGTCCTGGGACCATTCAGGCTTGTTTGCATATATATATATATATATATATATATATATATATATATATATATATATATAATATATATATATATATATATATATATATATACACATAACAGTAGTGTAATATTTACACAATATTTACATATACATTAATTATAGCAGGAAGACACTGCTACATTTTTTACATTTTTCTAGCCTAACTTTTTCAATCTCGGCAAATAGTAAACAGAACCCACAACAAGAACTATTATTGTTCCGAGGCCTGTACCAAAAGAACTATTGTGCTTTTTCATTACAATAGGTTGATAAGAGGCTAATTTACTCATAAATGTAAATGCTTTTTATAATTTTAGGTGTTTATACAAACATTATTTTTTAATATTGCACCACTACTGTAACAATTACTGCATGCCACATTATTTACAACTAATTCTTGCACAGGGGTAGAACATTTTAGGCTGGTGTTGAACAGCAACCTAGTCTAATTTATTGTACTAACCTGGTGTAAGAGTAAGAATTTTACACTTGTCTAGAGTTGAACATATATTACAACCTAGCAAGCACATATTTTTATGCAGTATTCATGACAACCCGAGTTGTGTTGTCTACATAATATTACCATAACTATAGTAATAATTTAACTGTAATAATTTCATCTTTGAGTGTTAATCTGTGTCTCTGTACTAACCAAGAGTGATAATGAAGAGCTAACTTGAGGAAATTCCAGCATTGATGCAGGTTTACCACTCAAATTAGAGTGTGTATGATTATATAGTGTATTTTTTTTAAATGATAAACAGCTCAAGTTCGGAAACTAGTGGCTCTACTAACTCAAGTGCCAGAAACAGTCCAAATCACAGTCCAACAAGGCTTAGTATTAGTACATCTGCAACACGGCTAGCAAAAACAGCCATTATGTCTACTGCCAAAAATGTTAAAACGACCCTCACTGGAATGAAGGGCCACTTAACCCGATAGATAAAAAAATGTGAGTATTTAAGTAATCAAACTCCAGTTAATTATGTAGAACTGGAAGGCCATTATAAGGTTGCACAGACCAAATATCAACATCTGCTCTTGCAAATCCTGAAATATCAGGTCATCCTCACAACCACCAATATCAATGAAGAGAGCAATGAACGTTGTAATACAAGAAAATACAGATTTTGAAGATACAATACATACAAAGTTACAACATTTTGACAATTTAATAAGCATACATAAGGCCAATACAAATATTGCAGCCACAGCTTCCAAAAACCAGACACAACCAGAAGTCAAATTACCATCACTCAGTCTCCCATTTTCTCTGGTACAGAGGACGAGAGTTGGGGCATCTTCTGGAACAAATTTGTCGATTCTGTGGATTCTAATGCCAATGTAGCAAAGACAACAAAATTTACATATTTGCAAGCTGTCTTACAGAATGAAGTGTTACAAGTGGTCTGTAATCTGACTTTTACAGATGACAGTTATGACAATGCAGTACAGCTTCTTAAGGATAATTATACTAAACCAGAAAGGACTATCAGACTTCTAACCCAGAAGCTGTTGGATATTAACCCTCTAGATAATACAGCTGACTCACTCCAGGCCTTTAGATTGGAGCATGAGTCTTTGCTCCAGGCACTTAAGAACAAGATCAACTTGGACGAATCCGACTGGATAATCCAAGTCCATATGAATCGCAAATTACCCAGTGACGTACTGAATAAATTGTTTGTCTTATATAACAAATCTTCACTGACAGTAAAGGAGATATCTGAAGGTTTGCGTTCCATCATAGAAAGACAAAGAGATAACCCAGATGGAAAAGCGATATCTAAACCTTCTACTACCACTCATAGTAAACAGCAGAGAACAAACATTACTCCAAATAAATCTAAAACAACTTCCCCCTCCCCAAAGTGGAAACAAGGCAGTGTAGGTACATATGCAGTTTGTCCCTCCAAACCTACAGTTAATGCATCACCCAAACCGGTGACTCCCCAAGATGCTGTTAACGTCTGGAAACCATGTGTGTTCTGTGAACAACCACATTCCATATACCATTGCAAAGCTTACCCCGATCGTGCTACACACATAAAACGACTCAAGGAGTTACATAAATGTACCAGGTGTATAAGGGCACATAATTCCGACACCTGTACAACTCAAATACGCACCTGCAATAGGTGCCATAAGGGTCAACACCATACAGCACTCTGTGGGGACTCAAGTACAAAGTCTCCCAAACCACAGGAGGAGGAAGGAACTTCCACTTCAGTACAGCTTTGTACCGTCTTCTCTGACATAAGTGTCTTCTCAACAAGGTCTGATCATAAATCAGCTCTACTCACTGCTCAGTTGATCATTAAAAATGGAGAGTCCAAAGCCACCGTACTTGGATTATGTGACCAAGGATCCCAAATGACTTTTATCTCAAAGGAGTTGGTAGATGCCCTGAAACTCAAACCTGTTTGAGAGACACGAATAGACATAGCAGGATTCCTGACTAACTCAGGAGCCTGAGTCTTCAAGGTAGTACAACCTAAAGTACGTTTAGGAGGTTATGTCCGAACGATACAATCTCTTGTAGTAGATAGATTCCCATTGGACCTGTATGTATATGGTCTAGGGACAACAGCCAAATTCCTGAAAGAAAAGGGAATCAATTTCGCTAACAAAATCACATCAGACAACCATTCCAATTTTGGAATCCTTATGGGATCAGATGTCTACCATAAGTTTATCAAAGGAAATGAAGAGAAACAAGGAATGAACTTGTTACCATCTGCAGGTAGCTATTTGCTAACAGGCCCAGTATTATGGCTAAAGTAATCCGCACCTGTAGACCACCAACATGCCAACCCAGTAATGGTTGCATGAGTAGGAGAACAGTCTCCACTGCAATTCAGAGACATGTCCGAGGATGAGCTTGATTCCCCTGTTCATAAGCTATGGCACCTGGCACCTTTAAAGAAATGATCACTTGCCACAACTGGACTTAACAGCCTTACTGCTTGGTGTAAGATTAGCTCATTATCTGATCAAGGCCTTAAGCACCATCCACTTTGAAGAAACAGTGGTATGGTCAGATAATGGGGCAGTGCTACATTGGATTAAAACAATAATAGTAAGAATCCTTACATGAGTAACCGCGTTAAGGAAATACGAAAGTTGCCGGCAGAGTATAAACTGAGATATGTACCCACCAAAGAAAATCCAGCTGACTATCTCTCCCGAAGCCTGACTTTACAGCAATTAACAAAGACAGAGATGTGGTTCAATGGACCTCAGTGGCTAATCAGCGACCAGTGGCGTAAACAAAAGTCACAAGTCATTGTGACCAATGTCACTGTTCCCACTGAGAACCCAGAACTACCTCGGACTTTGGTAACAAGAACCAATTAAGCTACATGTATTTTGTGATGCCACACGAAAAGCTTATGGCACAGTAGTTTATCTGGTCTCAAATGGGCAAGCCAATTTGTTCACATCAAAGGCCAGAGTGGCACCTTTAAAGATTAGATCATTGCCACAACTGGAATTAACAGCCTTACTGCTTGGTGTAAGATTAGCTCATTATCTGATCAAGGCCTTAAGCAACATCCACTTTGAAGAAACAGTGGTATGGTCAGATAATGGGGCAGTGCTACAGTGGATTAAAACAATAATAGTAAGAATCCTTACGTGAGTAACCGAGTTAAGGAAATACGAAAGTTGCCTGCAGGGTATAAACTGAGATATGTACCCACCAAAGAGAATCCAGCTGACTATCTCTCCCGAGGCCTGACTTTACAGCTATTAACAAAGACAGAGATGTGGTTCAATGGACCTCAGTGGCTAATCAGCGACCAGTGGCCTAAACAAAAGCTACAAGTTATTGTGACCAATGTCACTGTTCCCACTGAGAACCCAGAACTACCTCGGTCTTTGGTAATTGAGCCTAATCGGTACTCTGAACTGAACAAACTAATAGGTGTCACCCAAGTAGTGTTTGATTTTCTAAAGAAAATAGGAATCAAGCATAAATTGCCTAGTGCCCTAAGGTACTGGGTCGAAAGAGCTCAGACAGACACATTCAGGACAGAATTTGACAAAATGTTCCTAAGAAGATACAAAGTGATCTGGGCCTCTGGTTAGACACCGACAATTATAACATAATCAGATGCGGAGGCCGCTTACAGCATGCTGACATAGATCTGGAAGTAAAAAATCCAATATGGCTTCATCGCCACCACATAGTAAGTAAACTAATTGTGTTACACTTACACAAATACAGCACTCTGCATGGTGGGGTATTAGATACTCTCACAGACTTAAGACAACAATACTGACTACCCCAAGGTAGGCAGACAGTAAAATCAATAATTAAATCTTGTGTTATTTGCCGGAGATACGATGCCAGAGTGTGTCCATATCCAGGCCCTCCTCCACTTCCAAAGGAACGAGTTGTGCATATTCGTCCCTTTGAGACTACAGGAGTAGATTTCACAGGAGCACTGACACTAACAGGCACCAAGGACAAAAAAACAGTAAAGGCCTATATCTGTCTTTTTACTTGTGCCACAACAAGGGCAGTCGATCTAGAAGTGACTCCCGATATGAGTGCCGAAGCATTCTTACAGGCTTTCCGCAGGTTTGCTTCACGAAGATCCTGTCCTAAGTTAATGATCTCAGACAATGGGTCTAACTTAGTGGCAGGAGACGCATGTCTGAGGAGAATTTGGACACACCCTAAGGTACGCATGGCCCTAAACCAACGGCAGTGCCACTGGAAATTCATAGCTCCCAGAGAACCATGGCACAGAGGCTTCTATGAATGCATGATTGGTAGGTGAAACGTTCTCTACGGAAAACCCTACACCGTCAAAAGATTGACCTACAGGAGCTCCAGACCGTAGCCATAGAGATAGAAGCACGAGTTAATAACTGACCACTTACCTACCTCTCTGATGATGTTTTGCACCGTGAACCATTAAGTCCAGCTCATCTGATGTATGGGAGACCTCTCAGCACCCTTGTGTCCCTTATGGACGAGAAACCAGAGGATCCTTCAAATGTCCGAGAGAGTGATTTGGTTCAACGTTTCAAACATCTATCAGGGGTGATAAGTCGGTGGAATGATGTATGGATTCGAGAATACCTTACTGCTCTGAGGGAGTAGCATTACAGGGGAAACAACCCCTACAACAGAATTAACTTGAATCCTGGTGACATAGTTCTGGTGGACAGCGATGGGCCACGCTCAGAGTGGCCTATAGGCCAAATAGTCTCTGTTCATCCAGACAGCCAAAGCATCTTGAGAATAGTGAAAGTAAAATGCCGAGAAAACACTACTCTCAAAACATTAGAGAAATTAGTTCCTTTAGAACTGGCAGGAAAAGAAGACGTTCAACGACTTCCAGCACCCGAAACGCCAGTATGGGACATACGTCCCCAAAGGACTGCAGCACAACAATGTAAACTCAAATTAAAGCAGAACTATAATTCTGAAGGAGAAGAATAAAGTGATCGCAGTCCTTACCGGGACTTCGACCTATGTTCTTCACCCTCGGAATTATGTCTGAAATCCGACACACATAATAACATGGATATCCCCTTAAAGAAAAGAGAATGAGTGATTCCGTGACGTCATTGACGTCACATATTTACATTTCTCATAATTTCTTTTAAACAACAGTCTAGTGTTTAAATTTAATAAAAAAGTGTTCACTGGTACTGAATATAATTACTAACACCAAAATATAGCTTGACTCCCTTGTTACTGTAAAATTAAATCTAGAAGTAGAACCACCAAAACATTGGAACAAGGAGGGAGGGAGTGTCATTCTACACAGAGAGAGAGATTCATAACAACAACAAACGGGTGCTCCAGAGAGTTTTGATACTAGTCTCGCACGATAGACCTACTCTGTCTCAAGAGAACTACCACAGCAACACCTCTACTACAACTGGAGCACTTGAGTATCCAACTGCCTAGTATTCTATTTTATTTTGATGCATCATTTAACATAGATAGGTAGCCGGTTATTTGCTTGAGAAAACCCAACCAACACGTACGTACTCAGTTCTACACACACATATTACATGTCATATCTGTAATTATATGTTTAGGGAACCTTTATTAATTCCTTACATCCCAAACAGGTAATTGTGAGGGGAGTTAGTGAAGCAGGAAGCTGGCTCCCAAAATAATTATAGAAATTGCTTCCATTAACTGTCCATCAAGCTTAGTAGGCCTCCAGACAGCCGCCATTACATGGCACTCCGAGGCACAGAGCCACACCCAATTTTGATGCTACAATTACACAGCCTTAGCAGGCCCCATCAACAGGAACAGCTAAGCCCCCTTTTTTGTACAATACTGTAGACATAGTATTAGAAATTAGAAATTCATTATTGCTATAATAATAGTAGATTACAGCAACATATGTAGTATGATTTATAATTTACATATTGAAGATTAGGTAAACAATTTGTATTTTATGAAGGAGCCATCTCAAAGTGGTTTAAGCTGCAAATTGTCCCCCAATTATGTGAGATAAATTCAGGCAGCTGAATCAGTACATACAGTCCACTCACTTACTTAATTATTAACAAACTTATTACTAAGAACTAACTAAGAAAAATAATCAAATAAAATTATCATATTAAAGTCAATTAAAAATAAGTAAAAATATTTAGTATTTACAGCATAAAAAAAGAATTAAGCTGCTAGGATTTTTCCACAGAGGGAGGAAAGGTTAAGTGGGAAGGTGGATTTGGGTAAAACATATACAATGAGGTGAACCATAACTCAATCTGTAAGGTTAGGTTAAGGATAATATAATCAACAAATATGTCCAACATAAGACACTACATCTGAAGGGTGAGGTTGAAAGTCAAAGAATAAGAACAATTATATCAAATATAGTAAATACAACTTATGAGCAACTTGATGAACTTTAAGTAAAAAGATACAAAGTGCATAAACTGACATCTCTAACAAATATTCCTTTGAAATGCTTAAATACCCTATCTTTAATAAATAACCCTTGAAACCCGTATTTAAGAAATTATCCCTTGTAACGAACAAATGAATCTGAGACAGTGATTGACGAAACACTAAAACCCAGCAGGAGTCATATATACAACTGACAAGATGTGTAACTCAAGTTAGTTAACTGGTGAAAAATATAAAACTTAACTTAGGTTATTGAATAAATGGTCTTAAGTACTTGGGACTTAAACCTAAGAAAGAGATGAATGAGAAGACTTAGTTTTTTAAATGTATAAAGAAAGTATGTAAAAGACTAGATATCATAAATGGACTTCCTATAAATTATTTTGAAAACGTTTGAGGATATATAAAATAAGCAATGGTTAGGTGGAAAAGTGTTAAGGGTTATTGGGTTAGGTTAGGGAAGGATGCTTAAACAATACTTTATAAGGAATAATAGAGATTGGAAGCAGAACAAACAAAAGGAAATAGTAATAAGAACGGGCTAAGATAAGATAGTTGGATATGCATTTTATATAATGTTCTGAAATTTGTATATATGTGTAAGAGTTTCTTAAAGTGTCTAAGAGTATGCAAGAGTTGTGCTACTTTGTCTAAGTTTATGTTGTTGTGCAAGTTTGAAAGAATATGTATATACTGGATCACTTGTGAAAGTTTGAGTAAGAGTTCGTGTGTTTTTGTCAGAGTTGTATGAATTTCTGCGGAAATAAATGAAACGGTGACGTTTCAGAGAGAATAAGATTATTCTTAGGTTAAGTTACATTACGTAGGAGAGGGAAAGTAATTTAAGAACAGTTAAGTGAGCAAATTATGCAAGTTAGGTTAGGTTAAGGGAAGTTGCGCTGTGTAAGTTATGTTATAATAAGTCATATTAGAATAGGCTACTACATGTTATTATGTAGTATTAAGTCAATGGATTGTTTCTCCTGGACAACCCATCAAAATCTTGGAGAGTGCTTATTTTGACCAGGAGATCAACCTGTGCACTCCTGGCACTTGGAGAGGGGCTAGGCGTCACATGTTTAGGGGATGCGGCTCCAACACTAGTCTCGTTGTCATGTGCACACTCCCACTTGAGCTGCCATGACTCCCCACTCTCTCCTTGGTTGGTATGATCTCCTCAATCCCCTTTTCTGAATTATTTTTCTGTACTACCCTGTCCACAGCTTTGGTTCTTTCTGTCTCTCTCTTTTCTGCTTTTTGGGAAGCCTCACCAGGAAAATGGCAAACACCTGTTAACTACACAGATTTAATAACAACACAGAACATATAGAAAGCACTCACATACAATATAAGTATATAAACATTATTATCTTATGACACTATATCTGGTACTATGTCCAGTACCATCATAACACTATCAGTTACTTATACCTAGTAGCAACCCAACTCATGGCTTGCCACTTATGCTATCAACCTCACCTAGTGGGTTAATAGCCGGAACGAACTTCTCGGCCTACTATGCAAGGCCCAATTTGCCTAATAGGCCGAGTGATTTTCTATATTTTCAATAAATTGCTTCCAATTACTTTATTTTAAATATTATAAATATATTATATTCAAAACATACATTATTGACTTAGTACTTTTAGTTTAAGTTAGGTTAAGATAGGTTAGGTTAGATTAGGTTGGGTTGGTTAAGTTCGGTCATATATCTACGTTAGTTTTAACTCAAATTTACGAAAATTAACTCATCTATAATGAAATGGAATCCTTTATCATTTCATAAGAAAAAAGTAGAAAAATATATAAATTCAGGAAAACTTGGCTTATTAGGCAAATCGGGCCTTGCATAGTAGGCCAAGTACTGCATTCTGGCTACATATATATATATCTGCAGGTAATCCAGCCTATAGCTGTAACTATAAACTTCAGTATAAGTATTCCTTGGCATAGAAATGATAATCACTCACCCACCTTTCACTGCATCTTGCACGCTAATGACAAGTACTCTACCAACTCCCTACAAGTAAGAACTTCCTTCCAACATCTGTAAGTTCACTACCCTGACACCATCAGGTTCTTCCAAGTTCATCTACCAGGATTCTCCACAGCTCTTCCAGGCTACTGCACCATGAAGTTTTACTTGGACTCGACTTAACTTCACTGCTCCGTATCATACAGTTTGAGGTCCAATTCCTCACTATGGGGCTTGCTCCTCCACAGAGTTAAACATCTACTCATACAGGCTTGAAGTTCCATTCATCAACTTCTACTCTGGCCTCAGCGTGCTCCCATCAACTTCTTCCTCAGGACAAACCTGCAACTCATCGATTTGCGAGTAAAAATGTTCGTCTATAAACATATAACTAAAAATAAACTATACATACAATGTCTCCACCCGACATCCCTCTGACTCCTGCCTGCCGCGAGTACTCCCCCCACGCCCGGGCGGGTCCATTCTCCACTTCCCGGGGAGACCCGCCCACCCCAGGCTGCCAGCTGTTCAGTCACCCACAAGCTATCGGCAGGAGTGGATATCCTGCTCCTCCCCTCAGCTGGTCCTTCCATCTCCACTCTCTTATTTAGGCTTTCTGCCTTACACAATATGTCTAATATATAAATAAACACTTCCTATGGTCGCTGGACACACGACCAACTGCAGACAATCACTGTAAACTGTTTAAAATGCTTACCAAAGACTGGTCCACAGTGAGGACCAGCTGGCTCGCTGGTCCTCACTGGCCGGGCGGCGACACTCACGGCGCCTCAGGCTACCCACAGAACTGCACTATTCCTTAACACCTGCAGTTCCTAACTTGAGGTGAAACGCCTTCCAACTTATTCCTCAGTCGAGACGTCTGTCCACTTCCTTCCTCTTGAAGGTATATCAAACAGGGGTTCTTCTTCACCAGGGACTCAAACGGAGCACACCCTCACCTCACGATCTCTTCAGCTCAAGTGAGCCCAAACTCCTCTGAGGCGAGCCTCACACCTCCAGCAAATTCTCCACATTTCATGACCAGTCATTTATCTATATCCTTGATCACTGCTCGTACTCTTAAACTGGCTGTCAAATTTAACTCAGTGTTTAACATATATATATTCAGGTCTAAATCTCCTTGACCTCTTAGTTAGGTTAGGTTTTGCAGAATAACTCTCAAGGGGGAGACTCGTTTCTCCTGCAGGCTGAGATCATAACAATGTTATTAAGGACAGTAAAAGTTACATTAGGTATGTTACATTATGTAAGTTAGGTCATGTCAGGTTGGACAAGTAATGTTAGGTAAGTTACATTAGGTGGAGGAAATTAGGTAGGTGAGGGTAGATAAGTTATGTTATGTTATGTAAGTTAAGTTAGTAAGTTATGTATGTTGGTTAGGTCAGGAGGGGTAAGTTACATTGGGTAAGTTAGGTTATTCCACATAATGTAGAATAGGTTAGGTTAGGTTAGGTAGGGGAAGTTACGTTGTGTGAAGTTAAGTTAGGAAAAGTTACATTAGGATAGATTACTACAGTTCACACAGAAATCACAATAACGTGATGCATCAATGAACAAATCCACAAGGGCCGTGATGAGGATTCGAACCTACGTATGTGAGCATCCCAGATGCTGCCTTAATCGACTGAGCTACGACATGGTTAAAAAGAGTTGAAACCTAAGTTTACTGAACTTACTGGATCCTGCATCCTCTCCGAGACACACACCAGGGTTTTTACACAACTCCCTCATGCACTCGAGCTATGTCAATAGGCCGTTCTACCTCTTTGCCCTTCCTTCATTACACACCATAGCCTGGTATGTAATGAAGGAAGGGCGAACCACACCATTACCTATATCGACTGAATATCGTAGCTCAGTCGATACAGGTAATTCAGGATAGTAAATGTTTCATTAGGTATGCTAAGTTATTTAAGTTAGGTTATGTCAGGCTGGGTAACTTAGCTAAGATAGGGAGGAATAGGTAAGTTGGAATAGGTAAGTTACATTAGGATAGTCAGGTTACGTTAGGTTATAATAGGCTAGTACACGTAAGTTAAGTTAGGTAAAATAATGAATTGTTGATCAGAGAATAGTTAAGATAAAGTAGGGAAGAAAATGTATTTTAACAGTATAATTAATAATAACAGAAATGAAAGTTTGTTGCGAAAAGGTGAACTAGTTACTTGAAGAGTTGTATTTTGTGACATAATAAGTGTTATTATCAAGTTTTTGACTGTAAATGTCTTGGCGAAACTGTCTTAGTGAAAGCTGTTACTTCATAAAAGTCAGTTATTTTATTTATTTTTACTTGAAACGTAAGTTTATTAGTGCATAAAGTTGCTCATGTTTAGTTTGATATGATACTTAAAGTTAATTGTGAGTACATTATGACATGTCTTAGTAAGTTTAGCACAAACCTAAGTTTACATGTTTCTTGAACAAAGATGCTAGTGACTATTTGCTGATGAGTGAAGAGCGATTTTACCTACAGTGAGAGCTGATTTATCGCACATAGAAATTTTAAATATTAAATCTTTTTATACAAAATCGCGTTAAAGAGTGCAAATGTTAATTAAAATGATCTTGGAATGTTTTATTGCTGTCTCGGAGAGATTCCAAGAAGGGCGAAGATGTCTTAGAATGTTTCTTTAAAACACGAAAATGTCTTAGAAAGCAACTTTGATGAACGAAGGTGAGTTAGAGAAAAACTTTGAGGCACGAAGATGTCTTAGACAGTTTTTTTGATGAACGAAGGTGAGTTAGTGATTACATTTGACGACTCTGAGAATAACTTTTGATGGCCATGAGTAGTATTTTGGTGACTTTAAGTGGGTCTTTAATGCTCTGAGTGTGATTTGATGTCTTTGAGTGTGTTATTGATGTCTTTGAGTTTGTTATTGATGTCTTTGAATGTGTTATTGAGATCTATGAGTGCGTTATTGGTGTCTAAAAGTGTGTTATTGAGGTCTTTGAGTGTGTTATTGAGGTCTTTGAGTGTGTTATTGACGTCGTTGAGTGTGTTATTGACGTCGTTGAGTGTGTTATTGACGTCGTTGAGTGTGTTATTGATGTCATGAATAGTACCTTTTGTGTCTTTGAGTGTGTTATTGATGTCTTTGAGTGTGATATTGATGTCTTGAAGAGTATCTTTGACTATTTTTCTCACTTAACGACACATAATTTTAGTTAAGAACAGCGTTGAAAGATCCCTTTGGCTCTTTCCAGTTGAGAGAAAGGTTACTTTAGTTAAGAAATAATGAAAGTGACTATTTTCAGTTGATTGGTGAATAATTTTAGTTAAGAAATGATGAACGTGATTATTTTCAGTTAACTGGAGAATAATTTTAGTTACAACATGAATGTCTTGGTAAATTTGTTTCTGTATAAAGTCCAGATTTGTTTACAAACAGTGCTGGTAAGAAATAACAAGTTGTTAAGCAGAAATACAGTGGCATAGTTTTTTAAAATAAAGTTGGTGACTGACTAAATAAATTGTAACTAATTTGTTATGGGAAGAGTAGTACAGGTGATAATATCTGACAAAGAACTAGTTATTGAATGACATAAAGAATTGTTCATTTGATTTTAAAGAACGTGTAAGGGAAATGCAATGAATGCAGAGAACATGGGGAACATGACAAAGAACACAGAAAACATGTAAGAGAATGCGATAAACACAGTAAACTTGTGGGGAATATAAACTGAAGATGCTGTGAACATTTTGCAGGACATGGAGAGAACATGAATAATGAGGATTAAAGCTGTATAGAGAACATGCTGTGAATAAGGAGAGAATAAACAAATACAGTAAGATTATTGGATAATAGCTGTATTTTTAAATTCTTGGGAGGGAGGTTTGGGAGGAGTTAGGGAAGGGGGAGTTGGGGAACGGGTGATATGCAGGGAGTGGAGCGAGAGGGAGGGGAAGATAAGGACGAAAAGAAGTTGGGGAAGGTAAGGGAGGGGTAAGGGGTGGGTTAGGTATGGGAGGGGGAAAGGTAAGGAGTGAGGGAGATAAGACAGAGGATGGCGGCAGGGGTGGAGGATAGGAGGGAGAGAGGGGGGGTAATGGAAGGAGAAACGTGTGGAAGTGGATTAGGAGGGGAGAAGATAAGGATGAAGGCAGGAAGGAGCAATAAGGTGTATTATGACCTTGTAATTATTACCTCATTAGTGATTATTTACATAGCTGAGTAAACAAGAGTATTGAAGGAGAGAATATGGTTACTTTAATAAGGTGATAGGCTGGGACGGGTCGTGATATGAAGTTTGAGCACTGCACTAGGGTGGAGGATGGGAGTTAGCGCTCAGTAACAGCTTTGATTTTATTTACTTCGTCTGAAATATGACTGGTTTAAATTTGTTTTAAATTTGAAAGTAAGGCAGGGAGACAAGAGTTGGAGCTCAGTAATTGCTTTGATCTATTTTACTACGAAATAAAGAGATCGATCAATCTCGAGGAAATTGATTGCATATTAATGAAGTTACATAAGTAAAGTATGGTGGGGACAGGAGATGGAGCTCAGTAACTAAATTGTTGTATTTTACACGGTCTGAAATACAGCGTGTTTAAATTTTAGTGGAAATGATTAGGTATTAACTGAGTTGTACAAATGAAGTAAGGTGGAAGACGCGAGCTAGAACTCAGTAATTGCTTTGGTTTTATTTACTATGTCTAAAATGTAATTGTTTTAAATTTTAGGGAGATTAGACTCTTAGTATTGAATCTCGCGAGGGGACTAAGGCGAGGGCAGCAGCTAGAACTCGGTAACTGAATTGATCTTATTTACTATGTCTGAAATTTGATCGTTTTAAATTAGGCTAAATTTTGGCTATTAGTAGCTAAACTATACTTATAATTGTATAGAGCTGTGTCCAAAAGCTAATATCTGATGAACTTTTTAAAAATATCTGCTCAAGTCTGCAAAGATTAATAGCATTAGTGCACATTAAAACTCTGAACAAAATTCGGTCTTAAACTGGTCTTTGACAAATTTTAGTCTGAAAATGGTCTATGTCAAATTTCGATCTTCAACTAGTGTCTAATTAATTTTGGTCTTAAACTAAATTCTGAAGAAATTCAGTCTTAACCCCTCTTAATTTAAGAACTTGGCGAGGATTAAAACTCTGAAAAATTAAGGTTTTAAACTTGACTCTGAAGAAATTTAGTCTTAAAATGTTCTCTGTCAAATTTCGGTTGTCAACTGGACTCTGAAGAAATTTGGTTTTAAAATAGTCTCTGCCAATATTCGGTCTTAAACTAAACTCTGACTAATTTTGGTCTTCAATCGGACTCTGAAGAAATTCGGTCCTAAACGGATTTCTGATGAAAATCGATTTTAAACTGATCTCTGGCAAATTTTTATTTTTAAACTGGACTCTGAAGAAATTTGGTCTTAAAATGGTCTCTTTCAAATTTCGGTCTTAAAATGAACTCCGAAGAAATTCGGTCTAAAATGGTCTCTAAGAAATTTAGGTCTTAAACTTGTGAAACAGCAGTAAATGGTTATAAAAACTAAAAGTTACTGCTATGGTGTCTATTTTCCTTAATAAAACGTCTGTCAATATTCTCTAAAAATGATTTTTGAAAATATTTTGCCTTAAACTCTGAAAATATTTTAAACGGATGTGACAGAATAAAACTCAGAACATTTTTTCCCTGGAACCCCTGACGGCGAGAGTAAGCATGGTGAGAATAATCTCCGTGCCAGTAAACAGTGTGACGGTGATCACGGTAATAATGATCACCGTGACAATGAATACCGTACCATAAACATCCAAACAATGATCACTGTGACAGTGATCACCCCTGAATGTGTTCACGGTGATAACGAGTAACGTGCCGTGAACATCAAAATAATGATCACCGTAAACATCATAACAATTCAACAAATCTTCCCACCAGTGAACAGTGCCCAACCCCCTTAAAATTCATCATTAAGGAATATTATTATATGATGTAGCGTCCCATCCAGGTAGTGCAGGCCGCTACAGGTCATAGAGAGAGATGGTTTACCTTCTACACCAGCAGTACTATCCAGGTGGTGCAGGCTGCTACAGGTCATGGGGAGAGATGGTTTACCTTCTACACCAACAGTACTATCCAGGTGGTGCAGGCTGCTACAGGTCATGGGGAGAGATGGTTTACCTTCTACACCAACAGTACTATCCCGGTGGTGCAGGCTGCTACAGGTCATGGGGAGAGATGGTTTACCTTCTACACCAACAGTACTATCCAGGTGGTGCAGGCCGCTACAGGTTATGGGGAGACGTGGCCTACCCTCTACACAGCTCAGTATCAACTGGCTCAGTAATCATGAGTACAGAGGAAGCCCATGATAGCGCTTCTCACTCACAGGATATTCACGCTAACACCTGGTTCGAAAACGAATTTGAACACCTGGCGCAACACAGATGTCATTACTAGTCACAGGTTCATTACTAGCAAACAAATATGGCAATGCATTGCAACTACAAAAACATCCGTCTCATGTTTGCACAAACGAGGTTACGATAATGGTTTTTGTTTAATATTGTCAATGGGAAAAAACACAAAAAGTATAATGTATTTAGTGTTGATCATATTTTTTTGTTTGAATTATAACAAGAATCAATATAAACAAGAGTCAATAAACTTGTTAAAAAGTTATGTAGTGGTTTTCCCTGAATGATCAGCTCTAACTGTTCATTTTATAATAGTTACAATGACAAGTGTAACATGGATACATGTACTCGTACCCTAATAAAGCTTTCAAATTCAAATTTAAGACAGAACAATTACTGTTTAAATGTTTCATAATTCATAACTGTAGTGTAAATAAAGCTGTGATTTTTTCAAATACTTTGTCTTCACTCCGGTCAACGTGCCTAACATGTGAAGGTGGCCGGTTGACCGCTGACAACTAGACCGGAAACTGATATAATTTATCAACTAACTCAAATATAGCCACACATTCATATCCTCCCCCGTGGGCACTGTTGGTTGTACCCCGTGGGGCACAGATGGTTCTACATCGTGGGCACTGTTGGTTGTACCCTGTGGGCACTGTTGGTTGTACCCCGTGGGGCACAGATGGTTCTACATCGTGGGCACTGTTGGTTGTACCCTGTGGGCACTGTTGGTTGTACCCCGTGGGGCACAGATGGTTCTACATCGTGGGCACAGATGCTTGTACCCCGTGGGGCACAGATGGTTGTACCCCGTGGGGCACAGATGGTTGTACCCCGTGGGGCACAGATGGTTCTACCCCGTGGGCACTGTTGGTTGTACCCCGTGGGGCACAGATGGTTCTACCCCGTGGGCACTGTTGGTTGTAACCCGTGGGGCACAGATGGTTCTTCCCCGTGGGCACTGTTGGTTGCACCCCGTGGGGCACAGATGGTTCTACATCGTGGGCACAGATGGTTCTACCCCGTGGGCACTGTTGGTTGTACCCCGTGGGGCACAGATGGCTCTACATCGTGGGCACAGATGGTTCTACCCCGTGGGCACTAATGGTTGTACCCCGTGGGGCACAGATGGTTCTACATCGTGGGCACAGATGGTTCTACATCGTGGGCACAGATGGTTCTACCCCGTGGGCACTAATGGTTGTACCCCGTGGGGCACAGATGGTTCTACATCGTGGGCACAGATGCTTGTAAGTAGTAGGGGGTACGACGTATGGGCCCCTTTTTTCAGGAAAAAGTGCCGATATGCCGTACGCCGTATGGGCCCCTTTTTTTTCTGGGAAAAGGGGCCGATTTGGAGTTAAAGGTTTCTTATGGGGAAAATTCAAGGCGAAAGGGGCCGATTTGGAGTTAAAGGTTTCTTATGAGGAAAATAATTTCTGAGATTTAGAAGTTTGTTAAGGAATTCTTATGATAAAAATAATGTCATAGAAGTTTATTAAGAGTTCTTACTATAATAAACCGATATTTAGACCGTATACATTTAAGTAGGATTCGTATTTAGAAACTAGTATATGGCTCTGAATCATTACCTAGCCATATCCCCTCTCCCTGCCTTCCCCCTCCCCCCTACATCACCAGCTCCCACATCACACCCCTCCCTCCCACCCGCGAGTCATCTTACCTCACACACCCCCTCCCCCATCCCTCTCTACTCATGCCCCACCTGTGTTGATTGATAAAGATTAAGCCACCCAAGAGGTGGCACGGGCATGAATAGCCCGTAAGTGGTGGCCCTTATGAGCCATTAACAGTATCGAGAGATGATACTGGAGATCTGTGGAGGTGCGACTGCACCCTGCGTGACGGGAGATGTCTCCCGGACCAAATGGTGACCAAATGGTCCACCTGTGTTGACCTCACTCCAGCCAGCCTGCCAGACGCCCTGGGGCAAGTCACTCCGTAATCTTACCAAGTCACATCCTTAATCTTATCTTATCTTATCAGTGTGAGGAGATGTAGAATCTCCTCAGCTAGTTTTCCTAGTTTCTAGAATAGGCTAGTCGCTCTAGGGACTCTAGAAACTGAAGCTTTCAAATTTACATATACTTGTTGGGTGTCATATGAAAGCTTATGTTAAATGCTGTCAGTTAAAACTAATTAGAGGTCGGTGATGGCTCTGTAGAGCTAATTACAGAAATTTTCCTGTTCTGTGAAACAGAGAGATTTGAGAGTGAAGGTGGGGGGAGGTAGGTCTCCAGAACCGTTAGAGGTGGAGGGGGGACAGTGGGGCGAACGCTGCCCCCCCCCCCACCAAGTGAGACAACAGCCACTGTCTTCAGGCCTACCCCTCCCTGTGACATCACGCCACGCCACCAGGCGAGGGGCACTTGTGATTGGTCTAGGCACCCTTGCTCCTATGCCGAGTTTTGGCGCCAAGAGCTGTTATTGGAAGCGGCATGAGGAACAGTGCCGGCTTCCTGCTGATTGGTCAAGACAAGGTAGGGGGAGAAATATGGGGATGTGAGTCTCTCTAGCCCGCCAAGAGTTTAGTTTGAATTGGGCAGCAAGGGTGTGAAGAGTGTCCAGGTGGGGGTGGCGGGCCTGCCACCCCCACCACCGTTATCGCTCCTGTCGTTCAGTTTACCATGTTGCATGGCACTCCAGCCACCCTGGGTGTGTCGAAGCCCAAATTCGCGAGAAACTGGGACCGATAAATGCAGGACAGCCTCAGAGACGTGATCACCCATGGGGTAGGTGACGCCGGCCAGTGTCACCCTTGTCAACCATGTAAGAGCGAGTCATGCTCTAGTGTGTTGGGGGGTAGTGGGATTCCCCAGCCACATGTGTGTAGCACGCGGCCACCAGGCCGCCCTCTGGCCGCCCGCGGC
>WNGS01165523.1:4949615-4970100 GCA_020271785.1 Procambarus virginalis
GGACCCAAATGTCTGAAAAAAAGTTTTCAGGATCTGAACAGTTACAACAACGAACAGAGGACCGATATAAAGGTGGTATTCACGAGCGAGAGAACAAAAGAGAACTTGTTGGAGCAAGGAAGTCGGACTAGCAAATGTACAGAGGTTCGAAAAAGATATCCTGCAGAGGAATATGACAAGGAACGAGAGAATGAGGGCAGCAGCCGCGAGCGCTGGGAGAAAGAAAGGAATCAGAGAGCCACAACCCCAAGCCCTACAATCCAAGAGGGGAGTAGGGAACCCTCTACAAGCAGTGCAACAGACACAGTGAGAGAAGCACCACCCCCACCCTCCACCCAATAGATGTCCATCCTGCACCAACCCCTGGTGCCCAAGGTGCCCACCTAGGGTGTAACAGTAGAACTGTAATATAGGAGGTTCATAGATTTAACATTGGAAGTTGGTAGTGTGCTGGTAGTGACCTGACCTGACTGGTAGCCTGGAGCTCGAGTATATAGATAATTCTCATTTGTTTGGAAGTAGAAGTCACCTTTAGTGACAAATACTAGATTTTAGCTAACACTCATTTTTTTAACACTTTAGCGCTTTCGGCGAAGCGTAAAAAAACTTACCCTATGTGCTTTGGCGTCTCGCGCGCTTAAGCGGTAGGAGCGAAAAGTGTATACTCTTTTTACTGTCCTGACACTAATTGTAGGCCTACGTATTTAAATTTGGTATCACTGTGTTCGCAATAGAATTCTCTATAAGAACATACATATAAAATACTGCCAAACAGAAACTGTTTGAAACAGTTCAAACAGAAACAGAAGCTCTCGCCAAACTGTTTGGCGAGAGCGCCAAACAGCAACAAATGTTTCCACTCTCTTAATGATTGCGATGACCACATTTATCCTACATCATGATTATGGTATCATTGGACCGCAATAAAATTCTCTATACGGACATATGCATATAAATATAGAATCAATGTCGCAACCAACCCACAAGACGGTTGGAAGTGGCTGAAGTGTTACCCGCGGCGGCATATCGGCGCCATACAATTGTTATACCAAGATGAATCACTGCCATGCGTTTTCTTTAATAAGCTCTCGGTTATTAGAAAAAACGTAAATTCATGGCGAACATTTCTAAACTATCCCCAACAAAATCGGATAGAAAATGGAATTTATACAAATATTTTATCGTTGGACTAGCGGGTGCGTCGGCAAAGTATCCAGGGACTTAAAAGATTGGACGTTAACGCTAGTCCGCTAAGCGCGAAAGTGTTTTAATATTAATCTGGCAACTAGCTAGGTCAGCCACCTACGAGGTCAAACAGGCCTTGGTAGAACGAGGGTTATGCAGTGTAGTCTGAACTTCCAGTGGGGACAAGACCTCTCCCAAAGCCGGCAAACATCAGGCCAGGCCGTGGTATTAAGGTATCTCTTTTTCTTGAGTTGGTATATCGTAGGAATCCACTTTTATTGCTATAGGATTTTCAGTGCCTCTGTTAAATAGGGCTATGGTCAGGGAATTTGTTAAATATTGTTTTGATGCCTAAATTTTTATTTAATGAATATTTATAGAATATATTTTGGATTAGTGGTATTTTCCTTTTTTTCTATTTTCACATTATTTTTTAATACAAGCCAAATGTCTACACCTAGTCTCCTCATGCAAACCAACAAGCATTTTCTTCATTAAATAAGAAAATCCCTTTTCTCATAATTTCCACATTAACGTACAGCTTAGCCCTCCTTTTCATTTCATTGGGGATAGAATTTCACTGGACGCTTAATTAATGGTATCCTGCTTCCCATCAATTGAGAGATTTACTCAGGCTTAGCAGGTGGTGGCGGCGAGTATCCAGAGTTGAAGTTTAATCTGGAGGAGACAATATCTCTTGAGTTCATGATATTTGAATGGTCAAACGTTTGGATCTCAAGGGATTGTACTGAGCGGTTACTCAGCAGAACTCTGGTTTCTGTATATATTTTCTTTAATTATTTCTTCCATAACGACCAACTTTTAATCAATAGTGAGGTTAAAGGTTAGCACTTGTTACAATGGTGCACAGCGGTGGTTTCACCAATTTTGTTGTTAGAAATTGTTGAAAACTCATGCGTCTACCCATTCAGTCACTTGTGTAGGTGTCAGCTGTGGGCCCACGAACCAGGGTTAGCAGTTCGCCCCACAACAGTGCAATTGAGTGGGGTTTGCAAATTTGGGGTCGTGAGGGCTGATAGTATTAAGAATTAGGTGGTTAAGTTAGGCTATTAAGGTTTTATTGGGTAAGGAGACCGCTTTGAATTGATTGGACTGGGTACCTAACTCGAACCTTTGCAATTGGTTCAGCGGTGTTGGGAGTCACCATACTCTCAACAGCAGTTTCTTGTGGGCTGTCTGGGCGGATTTATCTGTGGGACGCCAAGGGGTTTATCCGAGGGCGTTGTTAGACGACCCAAACCGCTAAGAAAAACGTTAAATTCATGAAGGTAGTTGAGGCTACTGAGGGATGGGCTATTATACTACTTAGCACCGATTCAACGACTAAGTGATCGAACATTTAGTAGAGGTTGAGTCGTATCTAGTCTGATTGTTGCCGAAAGCAGCATGCCGTTCTATTAGAATCTAGGTGGTCGCGGCCCCCCTAGGCTAGGGGCGGTATGGCGAGCCGGTAGGAGGCGATTATATGACTAAGTCGAGTGACTCTTTAATTAAGTGTAGTTAAATTTATATAACGTATTTCCCCCTATTTGTGTTTTCTAGATATTAAAGATTTCTCTCCAATTTCAATTTCCCTGTTATAAATTTCCCGAGTGTTAAGTGTTCTACCCTGAAAATAGGCTAAGTCCACAAAAGTTTATTTGTTCCAATTGAAAGTAGCCTAAGTCAGAGGAGAGGTTTCTAGAGCGTAGTTGATCCTCTGGGCTTAGTACTTCATGTCTGGTCACTATCTGTACGATGAGTGAGTTTACGTAGTTAAGTGATAGTGATTTTGTTGTAAAAGTTTGACCGATTTCGTGGAAAATTTCTAAGGACATTTTGGGGTGGAATTTTGTCAGAGTCCACTTCGGAAATTTCGATTAACTGTGATTAATTCGCATTCGCGAGTCACGGATACGATCCGGGTATCATTAAGATTCCCTAGTCGATGGGAGTAATGTTTTTCTAGATTTAACGTTAAGACGGTAGAACTTACATTTTTTCTTTTGCTTTTTGAATTTGCTTTGTCTAAAAATCTGACTTTTTTGGTGAAAATTCGAATTTTCATGTCTAGGTAGTGTTCCAGGACCAGTATTATTCTCTAGTGCGTGCATTTGACGTAATTCTGGTCTTAAACATCAGGCAATGGTAATTAGAGTTTTGCCGAATTAAATGATTTTTCGAGAAAAATCGTATTGTGAATTTTTTTCAGAGTCCAGTTCGTGAGTAAACGCAGTTTTTGGTGGAAATTCGATTTAATTAGACAGATGCATGTCCTGGGTGTCTGTATTATTCACTAGAGCGGGTTATTAACGTAAAGCTTGTTATTTTTCCTTCAGATATACAAATTTGATTTTTTAGCGTTTAAGCGAAAAAACGTGGGACTTGTGTTTTTAGCGCGGCTGAACGCTCCTTCAATAATCAGTGGCCACTTTGTTTACTTAAAGTACGTCTAGTATACGAGTACAGTAAATCATCTTTATTAGTCCATCACGAGTGCAGCACAATAGATACTTTGTTTTTAATTGTTTTATGAAAATAAGATTCTTGAATTTTTGAAAACACACGAATCAGTTTTCTGAAAAAGGACCGCGGATTATTTCACGTTCTGATACTAGTCTAGGGCAGACTCCTTCATCAATTAGTTTCACTTAAAGCGATTATCTCGAATAATCGACGTATTCTTATTTTTGGAATTTATATAGTTTTTGTTTCCTTTCGGAAAGTGGGGTGCAAATTTTGTGTTATTTGTGTAGATCTCGGTTGTAGTAGGAACCCGGGTCGTGTGTGAGGTGTATGGTAGTTACAAGAGGCATGGCGCACCGGGAATTACAGGGAATGTTTAACCCAGACAGGGACCAGTCAGTAGGGGCCATGGGGGGTACTCGATTAGAGGAGGGCTTCCCTTCCCATACTACGGGGAATCTGGTGGACCGCGCAGGTAGCCTAGCTAGCGTTACAGGTGGAGTCAGTGGGGCTGGGGCGACGGTGCCACATGTTCTGAGTATGACTGGGGAGTCTAGGGTACCATCACATTCCAGTAATGACACGGTGGTAGATATGAGTGGGGAATTATTAGGGGATTCGTCCCAAGAGTGGGGGGAGCCGTCTTGCGTTCCTCCACCTACAACATCGACGCCACTCCAACAGGGGCTACAGGGTGCTGGACAGGGGGCATCATTTAGCGTGGTAGGACGTCCCGCTCAGCCAAGTAGGGAACATGACCAGCAACCTGTATAATTAGAACATGAACCATTCCCACAGCAGGCACAACCTCATGTAATACCAATACCACAATATCCACTTATACCTCACCCATCACTACAACATCAACCCCAAGCCACCCTACCCCAACCCAAGGCAACCTAATCCCAACCTCAGCCCCATCCCTAAGCCACCCAACCCCAACCCCTATACCAACCTCTAGCCACCCAGCCCCAACCTAAACCCCAACCCCAACCTCAACTTCTATACCAACCTCAACCTCAACCCCAAGCCCACGCCACCCAACCCCAACCTCAACCTCATCCCCAAGCCCAGGCTACCCACCCCAACCTCAGCCTCAACCCCAAGCCCAGGCTACCCAACCCCAACCTCAACTTCTATACCAACCCCAACCCCTTTACCAACCTCAGGCCACCCAACCCCAACCTCAACCCCAACCCGAAGCCACCCACACCATACCCCAACCACAACCCCTATCTCAACCCAGACCACCCAATACCTACTCCAACCCAAGCCATCCACACCATACCCCCATTTTCAGGCAACCCCACCCCACCCTCATCCCCCACCCCAACCCCAGGCCACCCAATACCTATTCCAATCCCAGGCAACCCAACCCCACCCTCATCCCCACCCCAACCCCAGGCCACCCAATACCTACTCCAATCCCAAGTCACCCACACCATGCCCCAACCCCAACCTCAGGCAACCCAACCCCAACCACAACCCTAGACCACTCCATACCTATTCCAACCCCTGGCACAACCCCAACCTCAACCCTTATATCAGACCCAGAGGCCACCCACTTCCTTTAATCTTCATCAATCAATCAATCATCCAATTGGTCATTTTTATCAATCGAATAATAACTCACAGGAGATATCTCCCGTCACACAGGGTGCAGCCACACCTCCACAGATCTCCAGTATGATCTATTGACACTGGTAATGGCTCAAAAGGGCCACCACTTATGGGCTATTCGTGCCCGTGATATCCTCTGGGAGGCTTAATCTTCATCAATCGTCAATCAATTGGACACATTGAACGGGAGACATCTCCCGTCACGCAGTGTGCAGTCGCACCTCCACAGATCTCCAGTATCAGTTCTTGATACTGGTAATAGTTCACAAGGCCCACCACTTACAGGCTATTCATGCCCGTGACACCTTTTGGGTGGCTTAATCTTCATCAATCCATTTGGTCCACGGGAGACATCTCCCGTCACGCAGGGTGCAGTCGCACCTCCACAGATCTCCAGTATCATCTATTGATACCGGTAATGGCTCAAGAGGGCCACCACTTACGGGCTATTCATGCCCGTGCCACCTTTTGGGTGGCTTAATCTTCATCAATCAATCAATCACCCACTTCCTGTAGCCTCTCTTCAGACACACCGGGAATTATGAGTTTGATTCCAAAGATGAGTCTACCGACACTCAGAGGTACGGAGTTGCCGTCCAACAAGGTGGAACGCAACCGTCGAGTGGAGGACTGGTTATGGAAGATGAGTGCGATGCTGCAGGCCGTGCCAAATGATGGTCTGAAAATTACTCTCGCCATGGGGAGCTGGTCGGCCGAGCGGACAGCACGCTGGACTTGTGATTCTGTGATCCTCGGTTTGATTCCAGGCGCCGGCGAGAAACATTGGGCAGAGTTTCTTTCACCCTATGGCCCTGTTACCTAGCAGTAAAAATAGGTACCTGGGTGTTAGTCAGCTGTCACGGGCTGCTTCCTGGGGGGTGGAGGCCTGGTCAAGGACCGGGCCGCGGGGACACTAAAAAGCCCCGAAATCATCTCAAGATAACCTCAAGATGGGGGTTTGCGTGGACGTAGCCTGTCCACTGGCGAGGTTGAAAGAGTTTCGGCACCTGACGACATGGTCTCAGTTTGTCCAGGGGATTAGGGACAGACATAAGGAGAGAGTGTCGGCAGATGAAGCTCAGGTATACCTTCAGTCCCTTAAGAGGGACGACTGCAGTACTTTAAAGGATTTCGGGAACCTGATCATGAGTAGGGTTGACGACCTTACCCAGGAGCTGGGGTATGATGAGAGTCAGGCAGAAAGCTTAGCTAAGCACTTGTAATGTAGAGCGTTACCTCCTACCATGGGGCCGTTCATATCTACGGAGGGAGCGTTATTACGCTCCCTCCGTAGATTACGTTATTACTACGGAGGGAGCGTTTTAAGGAACTCGTCCAACATGCCGCCACAGTATGGGACATAGGGATGAGAACAGAGAGGACTGGGGCTCTGTCGTCCCCATATATTGAGGCGGTACGAAAAGACGTGGGGGGGAAAGACGAATGACTGTGGAGCGGGTTCATCAGGCAGGAAGCCGACCTCAGCTACACGTTCGGGCCACCCTGCACGGGGTACCAACATGGACCCGCGGGCGTGTTATTCGTGTGGGAAGCGCGGATACATACGGATGGATTGTCCGGATGTTAGAACAAAAGAATGAAAGGTTGCCCCTAGTGATGGTAGGCCTACCTTTGAAGTAAAGGTGCAAGGTGTGAGATTGACAGTTTTTGTGGACACTGGAAGCCAGGCAACTCTAATTAAAAAGTCAGCCTTCAGCAAATTTAAATATGCATGCGTTAAGCATAGCACGAAGACATTAACAGCAGTAAATGGGGAAAAGAATGATATCTTGGGTCGAGGTACCATTAACTTTGAAATTAATGGGGAATTGCAACCTCACACATGTACGATCGTTGAGAACCTTGATTTTCCTGGAGACATCTTAATGGGGACCGAATTTCTGTCTCGGTTTGATTACTCCTTATTTGCACAAAAGTGGGCTAGAAACTGCAGATTGCAGTTGGGACAGACTTCCTACCCAGTGGATATGATCGACCATCCCCCAGTTGTAGCTTCAATTAAGAGGAAGCAGAAATATAATGCGCGCTTCCCAAAATTAACTTTTAAGTCTCTTTCAGACACCGTTAAAGGTCATGCATTGACCAAGCAAAGTTGCTCACCACATTCTGTTAAATTTATTAAAGTAGGTGTGGGACGACACATCCTACCAGGTACCACCCTTCAGGTGGCTTGGAGATGTGACAGTTTATTAATTCCCCCATCATCTAATTGCAGTGCTTGATAAAGGTGCACTCATTCCAGTCGTCAATCTCTCACATAAGAGTTTTCGCTTCAGGGCAGGTAATAGGGTATCTCAGGGAACTATGGTGGATGACACAGAAATCTTTCACCATGAGTAAGCTGAGACGCCGCCCATCATAGCACAATGTAGTGCTTTAAATATGACAGACAACAAGACACCATCAAAAATCAAGAATGAGATGTTTCAAGTAACGTAAAAGATATAGTTAAGCTAATTTCGGCAGTCGATTTGCAACATGTTCCGCAGGCAGATAGAAAAGTGTTGAGGGGAGTTTTGCGAAAATTCCTAAAATTCTTTGCGACAGTGGATGACCAGATTGGTCTCCTTGATAGGATTGAGCACACCATTCTAAATGGTGATCATTTCCCTGTGTACACAAGGCAGTGGAGGCTGCCAGAACAGGCTAAGAAAACTATCAGGGACGAGGGCCAGAAAATGTTGAGACAGGATATGATAGAACCAAGTACGTCACCGTGGCTGTCTCCTGTTGTGTTAGTTCGCAAACCTGATGGTAGTTATCGCTTTTGTGTGGACTACCGGAAGGTAAACGAAATAACTAAGGATGATGTGTATCCGTTGCCCTGTATACAGATTATAGATCAATCTGGAGCAGCTAAGTACTTTTCCACTCTCGATGCCCAGTCGGCACATTGGGCGATACCGGTGGCTGAGAAAGACGGAAAAAACAGCATTCTCTGATGGCAGGCACACTTATCAATTTCGCTGGATGCCATTCGGGCTCAAGACAGCGCCGTCGTCATTTCAGAGGGCCATTAACTTTATTCTCAGCCCAGTTTTGGGAAGGCATTCGTTGGTGTACCTGGATGATGTAGTAACCTATTCCAGGACGTTTGACGAACACTTATGAGACTTGACTGAGACTTTGACCTTGTTGGATTGAGCGTGTTTTAAGTTAAGTGTGCAGAAGTGCACTCTGGCAGCTCAGTAATTCAAATTTCTGGGGTTCCAGGTGAGCACAGACGGTATCAGGCGTGACCCTGACTCTTGCCGTCCCATTGCTGAAATGCCAACTCCAAAAACAGCAAAGGACGTACGCAGGTTTCTGGGTGCAGCCGGATACTTTCGTCAGCACATTGAGGGTTTTGCACGAACATCAGCACCCCTGACCGATTTAACAAGGAAAAATGTAAAATTAGTTTGGAAGCCTGAACATGATGAAGCATATGCGAAAATGAAACGTCAACTATGTACAACACCAGTATTGGCAGTGCCAGATTTTGATAAAGAGTGGGAAGTACAAACAGACGCCAGTGGTATAGCTATTGGTGGATGTTTGATGCTACGCGATAGTGAAAATTTCCCCCATCCAGTGGCCTATTTCAGTAGGAAGGTCAAAGGACCAGAGGTTCGTTATTCGGCCACGGATCGGGAAGCGCTCGCAGTGGTAGAGTCAATTAGATATTTCGAACCTTATCTTTTTCAATGCCATTTTGTAATCTACACTGATCACAGAGCATTAATACACATTTTTAAGAAACGCACGAAATGCCCACGGATGTCACGTTGGTCTCACGAATTTTCTGCACACTCATTCCAGATCCTTTACAAGCCTGGACCGTAACATGTTGTACCGGATACATTAAGAAGGAACATTGCTGCTATTAACGTAAATGTAATTATCGAAAATATTTCCAGTCTTAAAATGAGAGAATTTCAAATAAATGAACCTAGGTGGAAAGATATTATTGAATATTTGGAAAGGGGGAAATTATCCGTCCAAAAATCATAAATTACCAATACATGACTTTGAGTTAAAGGAGGGAGTGTTATATTATGTAAATAGTCAGGCGGATCGTGCACAGCCTGAGAAGTGACCTGCAACCTTAGATGCATGTGCCAGCTTCAATGCTGCAGGTCTTAATTCGTCTGGAATAACTAGTTGAACACCAGTATTGGCAGTGCCAGATTTTGATAAAGAGTGGGAAGTACATACAGACGCCAGTGGTATAGCTATTGGTGTCTGTAATCTACACTGATCACTCCTACTGATCACTGATCACTCTTGTAATCTACACTGATCACTGGCACTGCCAATACTGGTAACACCAGTATTGGCAGTGCCAGATTTTGATAAAGAGTGGGAAGTACATACAGACGCCAGTGGTATAGCTATTGGTGGATGTTTGATGCTACGCAATAGTGAAAATATCCCCCATCCAGTGGCCTATTTCAGTAGGAAGGTCAAAGAACCAGAGGTTCGTTATTCGGCCACGGATCGGGAGGCGCTCGCAGTGGTAGAGTCAGTTAAATAATTGTATTGGTCGTCAGTAACATATTTGTCATGGACAAGCGGGGCATTTAGAGTAGAATATAATGGCATAAACACGTAACATTTAATAAGGAAACCAAGGAAAGTCTGTAAGATATTGAAGACAACTTCAGCCTTTACAACAGCTTACCACCCTCAGGCAAACGGGATAACAGAACGTACCAATCGTTCTGTTAATGATATGCTTGCAATCCTTCCTGAATGCGATGCAAACTCATGGGACGAACACCTGCCCTATGTTCAACTAGTTATTCAAGCTAGTTATTCCAGACGAATTAAGACCGGCAACATTGAAGCTGGCACATGCATCTAAAGTTGCAGGTCACCCAGGTATTTTTAAAACTTATGTGAAAGCAAAACCTCTATTTTATTTCCCGGGTTTGTTGTCAGAAGTTATTCAGTACGTAAAGACTTGCTCCAACTGCCAGAGGAGGAAAGGTGCCCTTAAGGTACAAGTTCCACTACAGGAGTTTCCAGAGATTTCAGAACCGTTAGACCGAGTGTGGGCTGATTTGATTGATCTCCATGGCACCCATTCAGGCAATCGGTACGTTTTGGTATTAGTAGACCATCTGTCCAGATACACCACCGTGATAGCCATCCCTCAAAAAGATTCTCGTACTGTTGCCCGGGCATTTTTGAATAGATTTGTGACTGTATTTGGGCATCCTAAAGTTTTAGTTTCGGATCGAGGTCAAGAATTTAATGGACACATATTTAGTGAAGTCTGTAAGATATTGGAGACAACTTCAGCCTTTACAACAGCTTACCACCCTCAGGCAAACGGGATGACAGAACGTACCAATCGTTCAGTTAAGGATATGCTTGCAATCCTCGCTGAATGCGATGCAAACTCATGGGACGAACACCTGCCCTATGGTCAACTGGCTCTGAATACGGCTATCCACCAGTCTATTAATACCCAACCCCTTCTTTTATTCACTGGTCAATCATGTAATTTCCCTTCAGGTCTGCTTAACAGACACAACGATGCATATGGAGAGGACTATCCTTCAGAAGTTCTCAACAAAATGAGGAATGCTTGGAGAGTTGCTGCTAAGGCTTCAAGAAAAGCACGGGGTCGTTATTCTCACTATTATGATAGGAATGTACGACCTTTGGAACTGAAGGAGGGCAGCCTTGTCTTGAGAATCAATGAAACTGCACCCACTAATCAGAGTAGGAAACTAGCTCCTAGATGGCGGGGGCCGTACAGAGCGATCAAGAAAGCAGGCATCCTGTCAATTTTGTTATAATGGGAGTATTTGAAGATCAGGTGGAAAGAACTGTCCACATTAATAAATTAAAGATTTATCATGCTAGGGAGGAACTGGAATTGCCTTCAGCAAATCTAATTCCTGACCCAGCAGAGCTGGCTGATAACTCAAGTTATGAGTCAGATGGAGAGAATGACGCTCTGTCATCTCTCATTAGTAGTCAAGTGCACTTTCGTCACCCTATGGTAACGAGATCTCGCACTGTAGTGTAAAGGTTAAAGTAACTCCCTTAGTATAATTTAAAATTCATTAGATTTTCCTGTAGAGGCAATGATGTGGATTTCTTAGCTATGCTTAACTCAGATAGCAGACTTTACCTTGCTCTGGGGTTTCCAACTTCCAACAAACCCAGAGTTATACCCAATACTTCCGCCATGTTCTTGTCTGTCTTTCCCAGGTCAAATTTGTACACCTACTCAGTTGTCTCAGCTACAGGTGAACCCCATCTGCAAAGATCTAGGGGGAGGCACATTACACAAAGTCCTTCCCCACCAGACCCAGTAACTAGCCAATTGGTTACTTAGGGTTGGTGACAATACACCAGTCACCCAGCCAGCGCCTCACGTCACTAACAAGGTTGTCTTGGCCCAGTATGTTGTCTACAAGGATACAGGCGCCAGAGCCACAACGTCTACATCATCGTGGGTGGTCGTCTCTAAGTCATCACCACTCACCAGCTGCGTCGTCAAGATTGCAAGCGGACCAGAAGTAAATTTAGGAAAATCGAAGAGGGAGCCAGCATGTAGCAGTACTCATTATTCTCGTCAATGGATCCAGGTTATGGCATCTATTGTAACGCAAGCGGAACGAGGCAGACACTAGATGAACGACACGGCTCCCTACAGAGTACAGTCGACTCCCCATAGAAGGGGGCCACGGCCTCCCTCGGCCCAAGGTTAACTGTACATGGGTATACACGCATGGTGTTTACGGTCTAGTTGTCTGATGTCATCAAGAAACGCCTGGGATGAAGTGAACCATGGTGACCGAAGATTGGGAGCCATTAGTTTTGTCAACACGCCACCCACCTCAACGCCTTTCTACAGCTACTTCCGTCAAGAGATATCGTTGTTCGTTTACGTCCTGCATCTCCGTGGTTCAGCCACTGGTTCAGTCTCTTCTATCAAGACTGTTTTGTGGGCTACAAGATGAGCAATGAGTCGCATCTTGTTAGCGAGTTTCGCCGGACCAGCGGCAGTCAATTAAAGAGTTGTCACTGGTCACTCAACACTCAATTCTCGGACAGTCGGTTGTCCTTCAGCGGTAACTGGATGAAGTGCAAGAGGACCAGGACCATCTACAGTCAGCAACTGATGGTCATGGAACTACAACCAACTAATCGTCAGCTTCTAACATCAATTTTTTTTTCATCATGAACAATAGTGGAACGGAAAAATTAAATGTCATCTTTGCTCTTTAAAATTTGACGTAATGCTTCTGAAAACCTAGTAATATGAGTTTGGAAAATATAGTATTTAAATGTTGAAACAGAGAAGTTACTAAAAGTCTGGAAGTCTGAAATATGGAAAAAATTTGTTAAATAACGCTATAATTAAAACTTATCGCACGGTGCCTAGAACATCAGGTACTAGAAAATTGTTATGTCATTTTCTGTGCTTGAAAGCATGAGGGGCGAACTATATAAACAATTGACACTCTTAGTGTGAACACCATTCTTGCTGAACGTCAGCGATGAACTGTGATATTAATAGTATTGATTAATAAATGATATATGTTGTGTTTGATTGCTTAGTCTTAGAGAATGTGATGTGGACATTAATGTTTTAATAAAATAGATGAGTGGAACACCGGGATGAACTTGGAGCGAGTTCAGTGTTCCTCTCCTGTAAGACTGAGAGTTCAGTTTGTGTGATTAATTTCTCATGTTCTAGATAGGAACACGTGGATGGCTAATGGAGAGCCAATGATTTTTTGCTAGCTAGATTTTGTGGAAGGATTAGGGTTATTGCATTTAGTTATTTCAGTACAGAGATAGGATGTTGTTATTTTCAGATGTATTGGAAAGATTATTGGGCTGTCTTCAGCATAGTTGGGATTCATATCCCAGGGTTCTGTTTAATTGTGTATAAGTGCACATTGATATACATTGATATATTGATTTACAACCTGCTGGTTGTCATTGATTGTTAGTTAGGATAGTTTTGGATTTTTTTTAGGCTTTGTTTCAGAATATTAATTATAAAGTAAGGGGTTTGGGATAAGAAACTGTGTATTAAATAGTTTAACATAAAGTTTCTTAAGTACTTGAACGAGGGGGGTTGCAATAGTAGAACTGTAATATAGGAAGTTCATAGATTTAACATTGGAAGTTGGTAGTGTGCTGATAGTGACCTGACCTGATTGGTAGCCTGGGGGCATTCCCTAGGGATTAGTGTAGAAAACGGTGGCGCCTAACTCCTCCCGTGACAAAATATCAAACTGGGAGTACTGTGAATGTATTTCAGAATTAAGAGGAATTATTAGTCATGGTTAAGTACTTATGTTAAAAACTAATGTAAATTGAGAATAAGGAACAAGTCTGGGATGGTATCAAAGAGATGGTTGATGTCAGCAAGATTTATATATGTAGGACACATGTGTCGCCAGTACCTGGAAAGTAGATACTTACCAATCTATTTGTTAAATCATGTAAATTTGGGTAATACAAGAGCTACTGATTATTGTAATTAGCCTGGCTCGAATATTTAGATAATTCTCATTTGTTTGGGAAGTAGAAGTCACCTTTAGTGACAAATACTAGATTATTTAGTTAATAATCATTTTCAAAGATTAATCTGGCAACTAATTAGGTCAGCCACATACGAGGTCAGGCAGGCCTTGGTAGAACGAGGATTATGCAGTGTAGTCTGAACTTCCAGTGGGGACAAGACTTCTTCCAAAACCGGCGAACATCAGGTCAAGGCGTGGTATTAAGGTATCTCTTTTTCTTGAGTTGGTGTATCGTAGGTATCCACCTTTAGTGCTATAGGATTTTCAGTGCCTCCGTTAAATAGGGCATTTGTTAAATATTAAATATAAATTAAATACAAATATAAAAAATTTGTTAAATTAGGGAATTTGTTAAATATTGTTTGATGCCTAAATTTTGATTTAATAAATAATTATCGAATTTATTTTGGATTAGTGGTATTTTCCTTTCTTTTTTTATTTTTACATTATTTTTAATAGCAGCCAAATGTCTACACCTAGTCTCCTCATGCAAACCAACAAGCATTTTCTTAAATAAATAAGAAAATCCATTTTCTCATAATTTCCACATTAACGTAAAGCTTAGCCCTCCTTTTCATTCCATTGGGGATAGAATTTCACGGGACGCTTAATTGATGGTATCCTGCTTCCCATCAATTGAGAGATTTACTCAGGCTTAGCAGGTGGTGGCGGCGAGTATCCAGAGTTGAAGTTTAATCTGGAGGAGACAATGTCTCTTGAGTTCGTGATATCTGAATGGTCAAACGTTTGGATCTCGAGGGATTGTACTGAGCGGTTACTCAGCAGAACTCTGATTTCTGTATATATTTTCTTTAATTATTTTTTCCATAACGACCAACTTTTAATCAGTAGTGAGGTTAAAGGTTAGCACCTGTTACAAGGGCACCCTCTGCCCACTCCCCCCTCCCCAGGATCGACCTTCTCCGCCACCCCCCCAAGCCCTCCTTAATCCCCCGTGCCCTCCCTTCTCCCCCGCCTCCAAGCCCCCCCATTCTCCCTCACCCCCCTAAACCCTCCAGTATCCCCCACCGCCCTGAACCCTCCCTTCTCCCCCCCCCCACTCCTCTAAGCCCTCCAATTCTTCTTCATCCCCCTCAGCATTCCCTTTCCCCCAACCTCCTCCCCTCAAGCCCTCTTTCCTCTTCTGCCCCCCACCCCCCACCCCATTACCCTCATCCCCCCAAGCCCTCCCTCCTCCAATACCACCCCAAGCCTCCCTTCTCTCACACTCCCTAAAGCCTCCCTTCTCCCACACTCCCTAAAGCCTCCCTTCTCCCACATTCCCTAAAGCCTCCCTTCTCTCACACTACCTAAAGCCTCCCTTCTCCCACATTCCCTAAAGCCTCCCCCTCTCACCCCCCCCACCCTAGCCGCCTCCTCCAACCCCCCAAAACCTCCCCCACCTCCCCACCCCCCATGCCCTCCCTCCTACTCCACCTTCCCTATACCAGATCCTCCCAGCCCCTGCACACTGCAAATCCCCCAGGTTCCCCTTCATAGGCCCTCCCTTCCCGGTCCCTCCCTGTTTTCCCTGCTTCAGGGAAAGCAATAGGATCTGAGAAAGGACAGAAGACAGTCAGTTTCAGGGTGATGTACTCGAACATAGATGGGATCACAAGCAAGGCAAGTGAACTAAGGGAAAAAGCACAAGAAGTGAATCCCGAAGTAAACGGACTCACAGAAACAAAACTCTCGGGAATCATAATGAATGTGGTGATTCCCAAAGACTACCCTGTAATAAGGAAAGAGAGATAAGGAAGGGGAGGAGGTGGAGTGGCCCTAATAATGAGAAAGGAATGGAGTTTCAAGGAGATGGTTATCCCGGGCTGCAAGGGATTCAGAGACAGGCACCATGACAATGGGAGGACCAAAAGTAGTAATAGCAGTGATATATAACCCTCCACCAAATGACAGAAGACCCAGGCAAGAGAATGACAACAACATCATGGCAGTTAACACTATGATTGAGAGGGAAGCCTCTGCTGCCTGTAGAAATGGATCCCATCTGTTCATCATGGGGGACTTCAATCATGGATGGATAGACTGGGAGAACAAAGAACCATATGGAGGTGAGGATACATGGAGAGCCAAACTAATGGAGGTATCGACAAGAAACTTTTTAAGCCAGGAAACATGTCAGGGAACCCAAAAGGATGAGAGGAAACGATGAACTAGCGAGACTCGATCTAGTCTTCACTCTAAACGTCTCCGACATAAGGGAAATCGGTTTCGAGGCCCCAGTTGGAATGAGCAATCACAATGTACTGGTGTTTGAGTATCTGGTTTAAAAGGGCTATTGAACTCGAGGAGGGGTACTGAAAACAAAAGGCTGGCATTCCGAAAGGGAAACTATGAGGAGATAAGAAAATTTCTAACAGATATAACATGGGAAACAGAGTTCAGGGGAAAGATGGCCCAAGACATGATGGACTACATCACACAGAAATGCAAGGAAGAAGCAAATAAGTTTGTCCCAGTCCAGAAGGAAAACAATGAAATGAAGATGAGAAACTCATGGTTTAATCAGATATGTAGGCTAGCTAAGCATCAAAGTAAAAGGCTATGGAGAAACTATAGAAATAACAGGACACTTGAGAGCTGAGAAAGGAATGAATATATCAGGATGAGAAGAGGCAGAAAGACAATACGAAAGTGACAATCGCAAGCAAGGCAAATACTGAATACTAAATTGCTGCACCAGTCGCATCAGGAGAAAAACAACAGTATAGGAACAGGTAATGAAATTAAGGATAGGGGCAGACGGATTCACTACAAACGACAAGGAGGTGTGCGAGGAACTGAATAAGAAATTCCAGGAGGTCCTCACTTAGCAGCAAGGAGAAATTCCCAGAGATACGAGAGAAAATAGTTAACCAGGAACACTAAAAGAGTTTGAGATTATCAGTGAGGAAGTAAGGAAGCNTATATATATATATAATATATATATATTTATATAATATATATATATTTATATAATATATATATATATATTGTTTCAATGAGCTATATATATATATATATATTATATATATATATATATATATATATATATATATATATAAGTTTGTGAGGGTACCACCTCTGGTGCCAATGTGGGGACCCATAGCCTCGGAGAAGAAAATAAAACGTATTCAGAGGAGACCTTGTGGTTTCTCACTGAACACTAATATTTTCTTCTCCTACCACCCCCATTCTTTGTATGTACACATGTATATTTGCTTTATTTGAACTTTGTTACAAATAAGGAGTTACATATAGGTTACAAAGATGGTTATCATAGTTGTCGAGTTCCTCCAGCTCCTCAGATGGCGGGCAGGAACCCTGGATGCAGTGTGCATTTCCCCTCTGTATCGCCACGCTGAGGCGCTGGAAAAGAAAGCTGGCAGCTCTAGGGTCCCTTGTTGTTTCAATGAGCCTAGAACCCAGTTCCTTCAAAAAACTGGTAGCACTTTTACCCAGGCGCCGAGTGTCTCAGAAGCAATGGGGACAAAATTGTAGTGGTGATCCAGTTCTCTATACTTACGGGATTTGGCTGCTTCCCTGTGGGTGGCAGCGCCACCTGGTGTGCAACACTGAGGTCAATGTAGGTGTTAGCCAGGGTTGATACGCACGTGTAGTCCCATACCAACTGCTTGCCATTCTTCCAGGGGTTCACTGTGATACCATCCGGGCGACCAATAAGAGCATCAGAGTTACGGGGCGTTAGGTAAAACAAAAGAGAACTTGTTGGGAAGGAAGTGCGGACTAGCAAATGTACAGAGGTTCGAAAAAGTATTCCTGCAGAGGAATATGACAAGGAACGAGAGAATGAGGGCAGCAGCCACGAGCGCAGGGAGAAAGAAAGGAATCAGAGAGCCACAACCCCAAGCCCTACAATCCAAGAGGGGAGTAGGGAACCCTCTACAAGCAGTGCAACAGACACAGTGAGAGAAGCACCACCCCCACCCTCCACCCAATAGATGTCCATCCTGCACCAACCCCTGGTGCCCAAGGTGCCCACCTAGGGTGTAACAGTAGAACTGTAATATAGGAGGTTCATAGAGTTAACATTGGAAGTTGGTAGTGTGCTGGTAGTGACCTGACCTGACTGGTAGCCTGGAGCTCGAGTATATAGATAATTCTCATTTGTTTTGGAAGTAGAAGTCACCTTTAGTGACAAATACTAGATTTTAGCTAACACTCATTTTTAAAAAAAACACTTTAGCGCTTTCGGCGAAGCGTAAAAAAACTTACCCTATGTGCTTTGGGCGTCTCGCGCGCTTAAGCGGTAAGACCTAAAAGTGTATACTCTTTTTACTGTCCTGACACTATTGTAGGCCTACGTATTTAAATTGGTATCACTGTGTTCGCAATAGAATTCTCTATAAGAACATACATATAAAATACTGCCAAACAGAAACTGTTTGAAACAGTTCAAACAGAAACAGAAGCTCTCGCCAAACTGTTTGGCGAGAGCGCCAAACAGCAACAAATGTTTCCACTCTCTTAATGATTGCGATGACCACATTTATCCTACATCATTGATTATGGTATCATTGGAACCGCAATAAAATTCTCTATACGGACATATGCATATAAATATAGAATCAATGTCGCAACCAACCCACAAGACGGTTGGAAGTGGCTGAAGTGTTACCCGCGGCGGCATATCGGCGCCATACAATTGTTATACCAAGATGAATCACTGCCATGCCGTTTTCTTTAATAAGCTCTTTGGTTATTAGAAAAAACGTAAATTTCATGGTGAACATTTGAGACTAACTAAAAGAAAATCGCATAATACATAAAATTTATATAATTATTTAACCATTGGACGCCAGCCGGAGTCCGGAGGGCAGAATCAGGAGAAAAAGATTAGACGCTAACGATCGTCTGCTAAGCGCGAAAGTGTTCACTGTGCCTCGAGTGCCATCCTCCTGTACTTTGGCAGAGTAGGCCATGGTGGCCATACCCGTCAGCCACCACCTCGCCGCAAATACACCTATATCTGGTGTGGATTGGGGCAGCAAGGCGGAGGGCCACAGCAATTCGGAGGGCGTGTGGTGTGAGACGCGTGCCAGTTGCCGACATTAGGGTTGCTAACAGGAAATCCCCTGCATGTGGGGCTGCTACTGCTGTGAGGCGAGCAATGTCGTGCTGTGTTGATGCAGCATCCAGGCACTCTGCAGCAACTTTGTCTACAATGTGACCACAGGCAACCCAGCTGGATTGCCTGTGGTCTTTTGGGGATGGTGGTTGAGGTGATGGGCCTGCACGAGAGGCCCACTCTGTGGCACAGCGTGTAAAATTGGGATCATGTACACCTGCCAGCTGATGTAAGTGGGCAGGTAGAATTTCCTTCACAAGGTCGTCGGATGCTGATAAGGAGGACAGGAAGGCTGGAACAGCGATTTGCGTTGCTGTTCGAACTCCGAGGCCCCCAAGTCTTACGGGAAGAGAGGCTTGTTTCCACTGCAGGTCATCAAGAGAGAGGTTAAGGGCTTTTTCTAGCATTGATTTCAGTAACCGGTCATACTCACTTAGTTTTTGGCTACTGTAAGATGGTGAACACCTCAGAAAGTAGGTTAACCTGGGGAGGGACAGACATCTGGTGATGAGGTAGAGTGCATCATGAGCATCAATATCCTCAAGCCTCCCATCCATCCTCTTAAGGTCGGCGATTTTCTTATCAAGGACCTCATCGATGGCTTTCAACCCCAGGGGAGCTCCTAGGAGTGTGCTGTCTTCAGGTTTAGTTTTAAGGATGTTTGGCAGAAGACCCTCTATTCTCTCTACGATGCCCTGGTTGGAACATATTATTTCACATTTAGAAGGGTTCAGGGTGAGGCCTAAAACTGCACCTTGCTCCTGGATTTTTTTGATGTCCTCCAGGAGGGAGTCTTGGGAACCAGCTAGGGTACCATCATCCAAGAACCAGATGTTAAGCACGCTGGACAGGACCTCTGTGACTTGTTTGATGACTAAGCAGAAAAGGAGAGGAGCAAGGGGGTCACCCTGTTGGACGCCTTCCCGCGAGTCAATTTCATGTTCGCCAAAAAGTAGCTTAAGATCCATACTGTAGCATGAATGTACGAAAGGGTAGAGGGAAGGGAAATGACTATGAACCGCACGGATTACAGCATCCCTCCGCACCAAATTGAAGGCATTTTTGAAATCTAGCTTGATAAGGGCCTTTTCATCTGTGATGTTGGCGATGAAGGCTCGAGCTGCATGGGCTGCCGCCTCACACCCTTGTGGAATGCCAAACCCAAGCTGTTTGGCATTCCAAACAGAAAGCTGGCATTCCTATATATATATATATATATATATATATAAATATATATATATATATATATATAATATATATATATATATATATATATATATATATAAATATATATATATATATATATATATGTCGTACCTAGTAGCCAGAACGCACTTCTCAGCCTACTATGCAAGGCCCGATTTGCCTAATAAGCCAAGTTTTTATGAATTAATATATTTTCTCTATTTTTTTTTTTTTATGAAATGCTAAAGCTAACCATTTCATTATGTATGAGGTCAATTGTTTTTATTGGAGATAAAATTAACGTAGTAATATGACCGAACCTAACCAACCCTACCTAACCTAACCTATCTTTATAAGTTAGGTTAGGTTAGGTAGCCGAAAA
>WNGS01165523.1:4971100-4981953 GCA_020271785.1 Procambarus virginalis
TATGATATCTAGTCTTTACATACTTTCTTTAGCCTTTAAAAAACTAAGTCTTCTCATTCATCTCTTTCTTAGGTTTAAGTCCCAAGTACTTAAGACCTTTATTCAATAACCTAAGTTAAGTTTTATATTTTCACCAGTTAACTAACTTGAGTTACACATCTTGTCAGTTGTATATATGACTCCTGCTGGGTTTTAGTGTTTCGTCAATCACGGTCTCAGATTCATTTGTTCGTTACAAGGGATAATTTCTTAATACGGGTTTCAAGGTTATTTATTAAAGATAGGGTATTTAAGCATTTCAAAGGAATATTTGTTAGAGATGTCAGTTTATGCCTTTGTATCTTTTTACTTAAAGTTCATCAGTTGCTCATAAGTTGTATTTACTATATTTGATATAATTGTTCTTATTCTTTGACTTTCAACCTCACCCTCAGATGTAGTGTCTTATGTTGGACATATTGTGTTGATTATATTATCCTTACCCTAACCTTACAGATTGAGTTATGGTTCACCTCATGTATATTTTTAACCCAAATCCACCTTCCCACTTAACCTTTCCTCCCTCTGTGGAAAATCCTAGCAGCTTAATTCTTTTTTATGCTGTAAATACTAATATTTTTACTTATTTTTAATTGACTTTAATATGATAATTTTATTTGATTATTTTTCTTAGTTAGTTCTTAGTAATAAGTTTGTTAATAATTAAGTAAGTGAGTGGACTGTATGTACTGATTCAGCTGCCTGAATTTATCTCACATAATTGGGGGACAATTTGCAGCTTAAACCACTTTGAGATGGCTCCTTCATAAATACAAATTGTTTACCTAATCTTCAATATGTAAATTATAAATCATACTACATATGTTGCTGTAATCTACTATTATTATAGCAATAATGAATTTCTAATTTCTAATACTATGTCTACAGTATTGTACAAAAAGGGGGCTTAGCTGTTCCTGTTGATGGGGCCTGCTAGGCTGTGTAATTGTAGCATCAAAATTGGGTGTGGCTCTGTGCCTCGGAGTGCCATGTAATGGCGGCTGTCTGGAGCCTACTAAGCTTGATGGACAGTTAATGGAAGCAATTTCTATAATTATTTTGGGAGCCAGCTTCCTGCTTCACTAACTCCCTCACAATTACCTGTTTGGGATGTAAGGAATTAATAAAGTTCCCTAAACATATAATTACAGATATGACATGTAATATGTGTGTGTAGAACTGAGTACGTACGTGTTGGTTGGGTTTTCTCAAGCAAATAACCGGCTACCTATCTATGTTAAATGATGCATCAAAATAAAATAGAATACTAGGCAGTTGGATACTCAAGTGCTCCAGTTGTAGTAGAGGTGTTGCTGTGGTAGTTCTCTTGGGACAGAGTAGAATTTCTCGTGCGAGACTAGTATCAAAACTCTCTGGAACACCCGTTTTATGTTATGAATCTCTCTCTGTGTAGAGTGATGCTCCCTCCCTCCTAGTTCCAATGTTTTGGTGGTTCTACTTCTAGATTTAATTTTACAGTAACAAGGGAGTCAAGCTATATTTTGGTGTTAGTAATTATATTCAGTACCAGTGAACACTTTTTATTAAATTTAAACACTAGACTGTTGTTTAAAAGAAATTATGAGAAATGTAAATATGTGACGTCAATGACGTCACGGAATCACTCATTCTCTTTTCTTTAAGTGAACTTAAAGCCATTAACAGTATCGAGAGATGATACTGGAGATCTGTGGAGGTGCGACTGCACCCTGCGTGACGGGAGATGTCTCCCGGACCAAATGGTGACCAAATGGTCCACCTGTGTTGACCTCACTCCAGCCAGCCTGCCAGACGCCCTGGGGCAAGTCACTCCGTAATCTTACCAAGTCACATCCTTAATCTTATCTTATCTTATCAGTGTCTCCGTAATATCTGTACCGCCCCTCCCTCTCTCTCTCTCTCTCTCTCTCTCTCTCTCTCTCTCTCTCTCTCTCTCTCTCTCTCTCTCTCTCTCTCTCTCTCTCTCTCTCTCTCTCTCTCTCTACACCAGGTATGTCATATTATTCATTCGTATTTCCTACAGCTATTTAGACCTCGTAATGTTTGTTCCTTTACATTAAACAAAGTCAGTTTTACACAAATAAATCGTGTTAGTAAGCAAGTTCTAGCTCCTGTCCCCCGCCTTAGTTTACCCCCGTAACTTCTTTACTAACAGTCCAATCCCCCTAAAATTTTAAATAGCCATATTTCAATCGCAGTACAATACAGTAATTTAGTTACTGAGCTCCAGCTCTTGTCCTCCACCTTAGTTCCATCGCACATCTTCGTTAATAACCCATGAATTTTCATGAAATTTAAACCCGCCATACTTCTAACTGAGTAAGTAAAGATAACACATTTACCAAACTCTAGTTCATGTCCTCCACCTTAGTTCATCAAATTAGTTCACATGAAAGCCGTCTCCAGTCTATCAAAGTCAGCATCATATCCATTAATACCCTTTACCTCCATTACCTTCTCATCCCCAACTTACCCAAACCTTCATTAATCATACTGTATTTTCATATTTTCTCTATATTCACTGTGTTCTTCGTATTCTCATCCATGTTTTCCGTGTTCACTCCATGTTCTTCAAAATGTTCACAGCCCAGTCAGTTCATATTTTCACAAGTATCTCCATTTTTTCTGTGATCGTTCTCTTAGTCTCATGATGTTCTCTACAAATTCTAGTCATATTTTCTATGTTTTCATGTTCTATGTAAGTTCATATTCCCAGCATGTTCACTGTATTCATCAGCTTTTCTTACATGTTTTTTCTGTGTTCCCCGTATGTTCACTGTGTTCCTTCTCTTACTTAGTCTCAATTTTTTATGTTCTTTGTTTCTTTGAACCAATTATTTCTTCCATTCAGTAACTAGTTCTTTGTCAAATATTATCATCCGCAATACAGTTCCCCAATAAATGTAGTCAGTTATCCAGTTTTTTATTTGCAAAACTATATCAAAGTAATTCTCGTAGTCAACTTAATATTTCTTACCAACACTGTTCTTAAACAAATCTACACTTTATTCAGTACCAAATTTACAAAGACAAACTTTTCTTGTAACTTCTTAACTAAAATTACTTGTCAATCAACAGAAAATAGTCAGGATTAATCTCGTTCAACACTGTTCTTAACTAAATAACTTTCTCTTAGCTAAAAATAGTCAAAGGAAACTTTCCAATACTGTTCATAACTAACTTTATCTTTCGTCAAGTAACTGAAAATAGTCAAGGAAACTTCTTTCAGAACTTTCTCACCAGTCATTATGTTTCGTCATGTAAGAAAAAATAACCAAAGATATCTATCATCGCTGTTCTTAACTGACATTATACTTTGTGGAGCATAAAAAATAGTCTCCGTCATCATATTCCTTGTCTTTTCCTCAACTAAAAATAGTCAAATGGAACATCGTTCTACACTTTTGTAACTAAAAGTATTCATCAGTCAACTAAAAATAGTCACTTTCATCATGTTTCCCTGTCATTTCTTAACTAAAATTATCCATCAATCAACAGAAAAAGTCATGTTCTTCATGTTTCCATGTCATTTCTTAACTGAAATATCACTTCTCTCAACTGAAAATAGTCAAGTGTAGACTCTTTCCAACACTGTTCTTAACTAAAGTAACCTTTCACTTCGCTAAAATAGTCATATTCATCATTGTTCCTAACTAAATTATATGTCGTTAAGTAAGAAATATAGTCAAAGACACTCTTCGAGACATCAAAGTTGCACTCAAAGACATCATTTGGGACATCAAAGACATCCTTTAAGAAGTCAAAGACACCTCTCGAGACACTAAAGACACTCTCAGAGAGACCAAAGTTACTCTTCGAGAAATCAAAGACACTCTTCGATACATCAATGACACAATCAAAGACACACTCAAAATCGTTAAATACTACTCATGTCCACAAAAGTTATTCTCAGAGCCATCAAAAAGTTAAATATTGTCATCAAGTTAATCTCTAAGTATCCTTTCGTTCATCAGAGAAGCTTTCTATGATATCTTTGTTCATCAAAGTTATTCTCAGAGTCATCAAAAGGTACTCTCATGTCCTCAAAGTCCTCTCATGTCCCTCAGACATCTTCGTCCATAAAAGTTTTTCTCAGAGTCATCAAAGCTAATCTCAGAGTCATCAAAGTTATTCTCAGAGACATCGAAGTTATTCTCAGAGACACCAGAGTCATCAAAACTTATTCTCAGAGCTACCAAAAGTTATTCTCACGTACTCAAAAGTTAATCTCGGTCATCAAAGATGTTCTGTAAAACATAAAAGTTTTTCTCTAAGTCATAAAAGTTATCCTCTGAGCTACCAAATACTTCTCATGTTCTCAAAAGTCATTCTCTAAGTCATAAAAGTTATTCCCAGAGACATTAAAATTAATCTCTGCCATCAAAAAGTTAATCTCAGTCATCAAATGTTATTCTCTAAGTATCCTTTCATTCATTAGAAAAACTTTCTAAGACATCTTCGTTCATCAAAGGTAATCTCTAACTCACTTTCGTTCATCAAAAGTTGTTCTCTAAGTCACTTCGTTCATCAAAGAAACTCTCCTTCTTCCAACAAGTTTTACTTTAAAATATCAATGTTGTTCTCATGACATCTTCAGTCATAAAATTTCTCTCCAAAAATGTAACTAGTTCAGCTTTTCATATCAAAACCTACAATTCTGTGAAAATATAATTTCCATTGACACATTACCTTTAAACTGTTCTCTGTACAACACTGCTTAAACCTACCTAACCTATCCTGCCCGCCCAATGTTACTTACCTAACATAGCATTCCTAAACCTAACCTAACCTAACTTATCTAACCTAACCTAACCTAACTTACCCTAACCTAACTTAGCTTGCATAACGTAACTTGCATAACCTAACCTAACTTAACTTGCATAACCTAACCTAACTTAACTTGCATAACCTATCCTAATGTAACCAAACTTAACTTGCATAACCTAACCTAATGTAACCTAACTTAACTTGCTTAACCTAACCTAACTTAACTTGCATAACCTATCCTAATGTAACCTAACTTAACTTGCATAACCTAACTTAACTTGCATAACCTAACCTAATGTAACCTAACTTAACTTGCTTAACCTAACCTAACTTAACTTGCATAACCTAACCTAATGTAACCCAACTTAACTTGCATAACCTATCCTAATGTAACCTTACTTAACTTGCCTAACTTACCCTAACCTAACTTAACTTGCTTAACCTAACCTAACTTACCTAACTTATCTTGCCTAACTTACCCTAACTTAACTTAACTTACCTAACCTAACCTAACTTGCATAACCTATCCTAATGTAACCTAACTTAACTTGCTTAACCTAACCTAACTTAACTTGCATAACCTATCCTAATGTAACCTAACTTAACTTGCATAACCTAATTTAACTTGCATAACCTAACCTAACTTAACTTGCATAACCTAACCTAATGTAACCTAACTTAACTTGCTTAACCTAACCTAACTTAACTTGCATAACCTAACCTAAAGTAACCTAACTTAACTTGCATAACCTATCCTAATGTAACGTAACTTAACTTGCCTAACTTACCCTAATCTAACTTAACTTGCTTAACCTAACCTAACTTAACTTGCATAACCTAACCTAACTTACCTAACTTAACTTGCCTAACTTACCCTAACCTAACTTAACTTGCTTAACCTAACCTAACTTAACTTGCATAACCTAACCAAATGTAACCTAACTTAACTTGCTTAACCTAACCTAACTTAACTTGCATAACCTAACCTAATGTAACCTAACTTAACTTGCATAACCTATCCTAATGTAACCTAACTTGCCTAACTTACCCTAACCTAACTTAACTTGCTTATTCTAACCTAACTTAACTTGCATAACCTAACCTAATGTAACCTAACTTAACTTGCTTAACCTAACCTAACTTAACTTGCATAACCTAACCTAATGTAACCTAACTTAGCTTGCATAACCTATCCTAATGTAACCTAAGTTAACTTGCCTAACTTACCCTAACCTAACCTAACCTAACCTAACCTAACCTAACCTAACCTAACCTAACCTTGCTTAACCTAACCTAACTTAACTTGCATAACCTAACCTAATGTAACCTAACTTAACTTGCCTAACTTACCCTAACCTAACTTAACTTGCTTAACCTAACCTAACCTAACTTAACTTGCATAACCTAATCTAATGTAACCTAACTTAACTTGCCTAACTTACCCTAACCTAACTTAGCTTGTATAACTTAACTTGCATAACCTAACTTAGCTTGCATAACTTAACTTGCATAACCTAACTTACCCTAACCTAACTTAGCTCGCATAACTTAACTTGCATAACCTAACTTAAAGTAAATTACTTAACGTAACCTTACATACCCAAACTGATGTAACCTAACTTACTTAGTCCAACCAGACATGACCTAACTTACATAATTATTCCTGCTTGTCTTTTGTGTTTTGTCAATGTCTCATAATCATTTGTTCGTTTCAAGGGGTTTTCGTCAATCAATGTCTCATATCCATTTGTTCGTTTCAAGGGTAAATTTCTCAAATGGTCATTTATGCATTTCAAGGGTTATTTTTTATATATGGGCATTTTACTCGTTTCAAAGGATTTTTGTTATATATAGGAATTTACTCGTTTCAAGGGTTAATTTCTCTAAATTGTAATTTTTGCATTTCAAGGGTTATTTGTTAAAGATTGGGTGTTTAAGCACGTCAAAGGATTTTTGTTATATATGTGCATTTTACTCGTTTCAAGGGTTAATTTCTTAAATGGTCATTTTTGCATTTCAAGGGTTATTTGTTAAAGTTCATCAAGTTGCTCATAAGTTGTATTTATTAGGTTTTAATCATATGTTCTTATTCTTTCCCCCTTAACCTAACCTCTTTAATCTTTGTGTATTCAATATGTTGGTTATCATATGTTCTTATTTCCCAACCCTCTAACCTAACTTTTCAGATGTAGTTTATTGTGTTTAACATATGTGTTTGAATATATTATCCTTTTCATAATCTTTCAGATGTAGTTTTGTTTCTCCTTTTTGTATATTTTACCCAAACCCACCATCCAACTTAACCTTCCTTCCTTCTTTTACTTTGTGTCTCCTACAGCTTCTCTCCTCCTTTTTCTCTTTCTGTCCCTTATTCTCTCTCACTCATTTGCTCCAATGTTCTTATTTTTAGGTAAGGTTATGCAAGTTAAGTTAGGTTAGGTTAAGCAAGATAAGTTAGGTTAGGGTAAGTTAGGCAAGTTAAGTTAGGTTACATTAGGATAGGTTATGCAAGTTAAGTTAGGTTACATTAGGTTAGGTTATGCAAGTTAAGTTAGGTTAGGTTAAGCAAGTTAAGTTAGGTTACATTAGGTTAGGTTATGCAAGTTAAGTTAGGTTAGGTTAAGCAAGTTAAGTTAGGTTACATTAGGTTAGGTTATGCAAGTTAAGTTAGGTTAGGTTAAGCAAGTTAGGGTAAGTTAGGCAAGTTAAGTTAGGTTACATTAGGATAGGTTATGCAAGTTAAGTTAGGTTACATTAGGTTAGGTTATGCAAGTTAAGTTAGGTTAGGTTAGGTTAAGCAAGTTAAGTTAGGTTACATTAGGTTAGGCTATGCAAGTTAAGTTAGGTAAGGTTAAGCAAGTTAAGTTACGTTAGGGTAAGTTAGGCAAGTTAAGTTAGGTAAGTTAGGTTAGGTTATGCAAGTTAAGTTAGGTTAGGTTAAGCAAGTTAAGTTAGGTTAGGGTAAGTTAAGCAAGTTAAGTTAGGTTACATTAGGATAGGTTATGCAAGTTAAGTTAGGTTACATTAGGTTAGGTTATGCAAGTTAAGTTAGGTTAGGTTAAGCAAGTTAAGTTAGGTTACATTAGGTTAGGTTATGCAAGTTAAGTTAGGTTAGGTTATGCAAGTTAAGTTAGGTTATGCAAGTTAAGTTTGGTTACATTAGGATAGCTTATGCATGTTAAGTTAGGTTAGGTTAAGCAAGTTAAGTTAGGTTACATTAGGTTAGGTTATGCAAGTTAGGTTAGGTTAGGTTAGGTAAGTTAAGTTAGGTTAGGGTAAGTTAGGCAAGTTAAGTTAGGTAAGTTAGGTTAGGTTATGCATGTTAAGTTAGGTTAGGTTAAGCAAGTTAAGTTAGGTTAGGGTAAGTTAGGCAAGTTAAGTTAGGTTACATTAGGATAGGTTATGCAAGTTAAGTTAGGTTACATCAGGTTAGGTTATGCAAGTTAAGTTAGGTTAGGTTAAGCAAGTTTAGTTAGGTTACATTAGGTTAGGTTATGCAAGTTAAGTTAGATTAGGTTATGCAAGTTAAGTTAGGTTATGCAAGTTAAGTTAGGTTACATTAGGATAGGTTATGCAAGTTAAGTTAGGTTAGGTTAAGCAAGTTAAGTTAGGTTACATTAGGTTAGGTTATGCAAAATAAGTTAGGTTAGGTTATGCAAGTTAAGTTAGGTTATGCAAGTTAAGTTAGGAACATTAGGATAGGTTATGCAATTTAAGTTAGGTTAGGTTATGCAAGTTAATTTATGCAAGCTAAGTTAGGTTAAGGTAAGTTAGGTTAGGTTAGGTTAGGTAAGTTAGGTTAGGTTAGGTTTAGGAATGCTATGTTAGGTAAGTAACATTGGGCGGGGAGGATAGGTTAGGTTGGTTTAAGCAGTGTTGTACAGAGAACAGTTTAAAGGTAATGTGTCTATGGAAATTATATTTTAACAGAATTGCAGGTTTTGATATGAAAAGCTGAACTAGTTACATTTTTGGAGAGAAATTTTATGACTGAAGATGTCTTGAGAACAACATTGATGTCTTAAAGTATAACTTGTTGGAAGAAGGAGAGTTTCTTTTATGAACGAAGTGACTTAGAGAACAACTTTTGATGAACGAAAGTGAGTTAGAGATTACCTTTGATGAACGAAGATGTCTTAGAAAGTTTTTCTAATGAATGAAAGGATACTTAGAGAATAACATTTGATGACTGAGATTAACTTTTTGATGGCAGAGATTAATTTTAATGTCTCTGGGAATAACTTTTATGACTTAGAGAATGACTTTTGAGAACATGAGTAGTATTTGGTAGCTCAGAGGATAACTTTTATGACTTAGAGAAAAACTTTTATGTTTTACAGAACATCTTTGATGACCGAGATTAACTTTTGAGTACGTGAGAATAACTTTTGGTAGCTCTGAGAATAAGTTTTGATGACTCTGGTGTCTCTGAGAATAACTTCGATGTCTCTGAGAATAACTTTAGATGTCTCTGAGAGTAACTTTGATGACTCTGAGATTACCTTTGATGACTCTGAGAAAAACTTTTATGGACGAAGATGTCTGAGATTAACTTTGAGGACATGAGAGTACCTTTTGATGACTCTGAGAATAACTTTGATGAACAAAGATATCATAGAAAGCTTCTCTGATGAACGAAAGGATACTTAGAGATTAACTTGATGACAATATTTAACTTTTTGATGGCTCTGAGAATAACTTTTGTGGACATGAGTAGTATTTAACGATTTTGAGTGTGTCTTTGATTGTGTCATTGATGTATCGAAGAGTGTCTTTGATTTCTCGAAGAGTAACTTTGGTCTCTCTGAGAGTGTCTTTAGTGTCTCGAGAGGTGTCTTTGACGTCTTAAAGGATGTCTTTGATGTCCCAAATGATGTCTTTGAGTGCAACTTTGATGTCTCGAAGAGTGTCTTTGACTATATTTCTTACTTAACGACATATAATTTAGTTAGGAACAATGATGAATATGACTATTTTAGCGAAGTGAAAGGTTACTTTAGTTAAGAACAGTGTTGGAAAGAGTCTACACTTGACTATTTTCAGTTGAGAGAAGTGATATTTCAGTTAAGAAATGACATGGAAACATGAAGAACATGACTTTTTCTGTTGATAGATGGATAATTTAGTAAGAAATGACAGGGAAACATGATGAAAGTGACTATTTTTAGTTGACTGATGAATACTTTTAGTTACAAAAGTGTAGAACGATGTTCCATTTGACTATTTTTAGTTGAGGAAAAGACAAGGAATATGATGACGGAGACTATTTTTTATGCTCCACAAAGTATAATGTCAGTTAAGAACAGCGATGATAGATATCTTTGGTTATTTTTTCTTACATGACGAAACATAATGACTGGTGAGAAAGTTCTGAAAGAAGTTTCTTGACTATTTCAGTTACTTGACGAAAGATAAAGTTAGTTATGAACAGTATTGGAAAGTTTCCTTTGACTATTTTTAGCTAAGAGAAAGTTATTTAGTTAAGAACAGTGTTGAACGAGATTAATCCTGACTGTTTTCTGTTGATTGACAAGTAATTTTAGTTAAGAAGTTACAAGAAAAGTTTGTCTTTGTAAATTTGGTACTGAATAAAGCGTAGATTTGTTTAAGAACAGTGTTGGTAAGAAATATTAAGTTGACTACGAGATTACTTTGATATAGTTTTGCAAATAAAAAACTGGATAACTGACTACATTTATTGGGGAACTGTATTGCGGATGATAATATTTGACAAAGAACTAGTTACTGAATGGAAGAAATAATTGGTTCAAAGAAACAAAGAACATAAAAATTGAGACTAAGTAAGAGAAGGAACACAGTGAACATACGGGGAACACAGAAAAAAACATGTAAGAAAAGCTGATGAATACAGTGAACATGCTGGGAATATGAACTTACATAGAACATGAAAACATAGAAAATATGACTAGAATTTGTAGAGAACATCATGAGACTAAGAGAACGATCACAGAAAAAATGGAGATACTTGTGAAAATATGAACTGACTGGGCTGTGAACATTTTGAAGAACATGGAGTGAACACGGAA
>WNGS01165523.1:4982053-4993754 GCA_020271785.1 Procambarus virginalis
CTCGGGTGTTTTGATATCCTAATTAGTTCCTATAATGAAACTATATTCAGTGTTATATCAAAGACTCATATTCGTTATTAGATGATATGAGTTGGTTTTATGTACATGACTTTAGGGTTATGAGGCAAGAAAAATATAATAAATAATATTGTCAGGGGCCAGGAAGCCTGTATAAATATATCCTTAGGCTAGTACAGATAGGTTCTCCTCAGGGTCAAACTACTGACTCTCCCCAGGATGCAACTCTACAGTAATTGCCTAGCTCCCAGGTACCTATTTTATTGCTAGGGGAACAGGTACATCATTTGAAAGGAAAAGTGTCCGTTTTTTAACTCGTGGGGAGCTAAATTGCGAGTCAGTGACGTAGACTACTGTGCAGCATACCCTACACATGTTCTTACAGATAAATCATGATAAACATTATCCCTTATATATATATATATATATATATATATATATATATATAATATATATATATATATATATATATATATATATATATATATATGCAAACAAGCCTGAATGGTCCCCAGGACTAGATACAACTGAAAACTCACACCCCAGAAGTGACTCGAACCCATACTGCCAGGAGCAACGCAACTGGTATGTACAGGGACGCCTTAAACCACTTGACCATCACGACCGGACAAAAGGAAGTGATAGCCGAAGCTATATGAACCACTTCCCCGCCGGCACTCGGATGGTAATCTTGGGCATAGCATTTTATCAAATCACCTCATTTTTTGGGGCAACACGTGAGGAACACAAATGCAAACAAGCCTGAATGGTCCCCAGGACTAGATACAACTGAAAACTCACACCCCAGAAGTGACTCGAACCCATACTGCCAGGAGCAACGCAACTGGTATGTACAGGGACGCCTTAAACCACTTGACCATCACGACCGGACAAAAGGAAGTGATAGCCGAAGCTATATGAACCACTTCCCCGCCGGCACTCGGATGGTAATCTTGGGCATAGCATTTTATCAAATCACCTCATTTTTGGGGCAACACGTGAGGAACACAAATGCAAACAAGCCTGAATGGTCCCCAGGACTAGATACAACTGAAAACTCACACCCCAGAAGTGACTCGAACCCATACTGCCAGGAGCAACGCAACTGGTATGTACAGGGACGCCTTAAACCACTTGACCATCACGACCGGACAAAAGGAAGTGATAGCCGAAGCTATATGAACCACTTCCCCGCCGGCACTCGGATGGTAATCTTGGGCATAGCATTTTATCAAATCACCTCATTTTTGGGGCAACACGTGAGGAACACAAATGCAAACAAGCCTGAATGGTCCCCAGGACTAGATACAACTGAAAACTCACACCCCAGAAGTGACTCGAACCCATACTGCCAGGAGCAACGCAACTGGTATGTACAGGGACGCCTTAAACCACTTGACCATCACGACCGGACAAAAGGAAGTGATAGCCGAAGCTATATGAACCACTTCCCCGCCGGCACTCGGATGGTAATCTTGGGCATAGCATTTTATCAAATCACCTCATTTTTGGGGCAACACGTGAGGAACACAAATGCAAACAAGCCTGAATGGTCCCCAGGACTAGATACAACTGAAAACTCACACCCCAGAAGTGACTCGAACCCATACTGCCAGGAGCAACGCAACTGGTATGTACAGGGACGCCTTAAACCACTTGACCATCACGACCGGACAAAAGGAAGTGATAGCCGAAGCTATATGAACCACTTCCCCGCCGGCACTCGGATGGTAATCTTGGGCATAGCATTTTATCAAATCACCTCATTTTTTGGGGCAACACGTGAGGAACACAAATGCAAACAAGCCTGAATGGTCCCCAGGACTAGATACAACTGAAAACTCACACCCCAGAAGTGACTCGAACCCATACTGCCAGGAGCAACGCAACTGGTATGTACAGGGACGCCTTAAACCACTTGACCATCACGACCGGACAAAAGGAAGTGATAGCCGAAGCTATATGAACCACTTCCCCGCCGGCACTCGGATGGTAATCTTGGGCATAGCATTTTATCAAATCACCTCATTTTTTGGGGCAACACGTGAGGAACACAAATGCAAACAAGCCTGAATGGTCCCCAGGACTAGATACAACTGAAAACTCACACCCCAGAAGTGACTCGAACCCATACTGCCAGGAGCAACGCAACTGGTATGTACAGGGACGCCTTAAACCACTTGACCATCACGACCGGACAAAAGGAAGTGATAGCCGAAGCTATATGAACCACTTCCCCGCCGGCACTCGGATGGTAATCTTGGGCATAGCATTTTATCAAATCACCTCATTTTTTGGGGCAACACGTGAGGAACACAAATGCAAACAAGCCTGAATGGTCCCCAGGACTAGATACAACTGAAAACTCACACCCCAGAAGTGACTCGAACCCATACTGCCAGGAGCAACGCAACTGGTATGTACAGGGACGCCTTAAACCACTTGACCATCACGACCGGACAAAAGGAAGTGATAGCCGAAGCTATATGAACCACTTCCCCGCCGGCACTCGGATGGTAATCTTGGGCATAGCATTTTATCAAATCACCTCATTTTTTGGGGCAACACGTGAGGAACACAAATGCAAACAAGCCTGAATGGTCCCCAGGACTAGATACAACTGAAAACTCACACCCCAGAAGTGACTCGAACCCATACTGCCAGGAGCAACGCAACTGGTATGTACAGGGACGCCTTAAACCACTTGACCATCACGACCGGACAAAGGAAGTGATAGCCGAAGCTATATGAACCACTTCCCCGCCGGCACTCGGATGGTAATCTTGGGCATAGCATTTTATCAAATCACCTCATTTTTTGGGGCAACACGTGAGGAACACAAATGCAAACAAGCCTGAATGGTCCCCAGGACTAGATACAACTGAAAACTCACACCCCAGAAGTGACTCGAACCCATACTGCCAGGAGCAACGCAACTGGTATGTACAGGGACGCCTTAAACCACTTGACCATCACGACCGGACAAAAGGAAGTGATAGCCGAAGCTATATGAACCACTTCCCCGCCGGCACTCGGATGGTAATCTTGGGCATAGCATTTTATCAAATCACCTCATTTTTTGGGGCAACACGTGAGGAACACAAATGCAAACAAGCCTGAATGGTCCCCAGGACTAGATACAACTGAAAACTCACACCCCAGAAGTGACTCGAACCCATACTGCCAGGAGCAACGCAACTGGTATGTACAGGGACGCCTTAAACCACTTGACCATCACGACCGGACAAAAGGAAGTGATAGCCGAAGCTATATGAACCACTTCCCCGCCGGCACTCGGATGGTAATCTTGGGCATAGCATTTTATCAAATCACCTCATTTTTTGGGGCAACACGTGAGGAACACAAATGCAAACAAGCCTGAATGGTCCCCAGGACTAGATACAACTGAAAACTCACACCCCAGAAGTGACTCGAACCCATACTGCCAGGAGCAACGCAACTGGTATGTACAGGGACGCCTTAAACCACTTGACCATCACGACCGGACAAAAGGAAGTGATAGCCGAAGCTATATGAACCACTTCCCCGCCGGCACTCGGATGGTAATCTTGGGCATAGCATTTTATCAAATCACCTCATTTTTTGGGGCAACACGTGAGGAACACAAATGCAAACAAGCCTGAATGGTCCCCAGGACTAGATACAACTGAAAACTCACACCCCAGAAGTGACTCGAACCCATACTGCCAGGAGCAACGCAACTGGTATGTACAGGGACGCCTTAAACCACTTGACCATCACGACCGGACAAAAGGAAGTGATAGCCGAAGCTATATGAACCACTTCCCCGCCGGCACTCGGATGGTAATCTTGGGCATAGCATTTTATCAAATCACCTCATTTTTTGGGGCAACACGTGAGGAACACAAATGCAAACAAGCCTGAATGGTCCCCAGGACTAGATACAACTGAAAACTCACACCCCAGAAGTGACTCGAACCCATACTGCCAGGAGCAACGCAACTGGTATGTACAGGGACGCCTTAAACCACTTGACCATCACGACCGGACAAAAGGAAGTGATAGCCGAAGCTATATGAACCACTTCCCCGCCGGCACTCGGATGGTAATCTTGGGCATAGCATTTTATCAAATCACCTCATTTTTTGGGGCAACACGTGAGGAACACAAATGCAAACAAGCCTGAATGGTCCCCAGGACTAGATACAACTGAAAACTCACACCCCAGAAGTGACTCGAACCCATACTGCCAGGAGCAACGCAACTGGTATGTACAGGGACGCCTTAAACCACTTGACCATCACGACCGGACAAAAGGAAGTGATAGCCGAAGCTATATGAACCACTTCCCCGCCGGCACTCGGATGGTAATCTTGGGCATAGCATTTTATCAAATCACCTCATTTTTTGGGGCAACACGTGAGGAACACAAATGCAAACAAGCCTGAATGGTCCCCAGGACTAGATACAACTGAAAACTCACACCCCAGAAGTGACTCGAACCCATACTGCCAGGAGCAACGCAACTGGTATGTACAGGGACGCCTTAAACCACTTGACCATCACGACCGGACAAAAGGAAGTGATAGCCGAAGCTATATGAACCACTTCCCCGCCGGCACTCGGATGGTAATCTTGGGCATAGCATTTTATCAAATCACCTCATTTTTTGGGGCAACACGTGAGGAACACAAATGCAAACAAGCCTGAATGGTCCCCAGGACTAGATACAACTGAAAACTCACACCCCAGAAGTGACTCGAACCCATACTGCCAGGAGCAACGCAACTGGTATGTACAGGGACGCCTTAAACCACTTGACCATCACGACCGGACAAAAGGAAGTGATAGCCGAAGCTATATGAACCACTTCCCCGCCGGCACTCGGATGGTAATCTTGGGCATAGCATTTTATCAAATCACCTCATTTTTTGGGGCAACACGTGAGGAACACAAATGCAAACAAGCCTGAATGGTCCCCAGGACTAGATACAACTGAAAACTCACACCCCAGAAGTGACTCGAACCCATACTGCCAGGAGCAACGCAACTGGTATGTACAGGGACGCCTTAAACCACTTGACCATCACGACCGGACAAAAGGAAGTGATAGCCGAAGCTATATGAACCACTTCCCCGCCGGCACTCGGATGGTAATCTTGGGCATAGCATTTTATCAAATCACCTCATTTTTTGGGGCAACACGTGAGGAACACAAATGCAAACAAGCCTGAATGGTCCCCAGGACTAGATACAACTGAAAACTCACACCCCAGAAGTGACTCGAACCCATACTGCCAGGAGCAACGCAACTGGTATGTACAGGGACGCCTTAAACCACTTGACCATCACGACCGGACAAAAGGAAGTGATAGCCGAAGCTATATGAACCACTTCCCCGCCGGCACTCGGATGGTAATCTTGGGCATAGCATTTTATCAAATCACCTCATTTTTGGGGCAACACGTGAGGAACACAAATGCAAACAAGCCTGAATGGTCCCCAGGACTAGATACAACTGAAAACTCACACCCCAGAAGTGACTCGAACCCATACTGCCAGGAGCAACGCAACTGGTATGTACAGGGACGCCTTAAACCACTTGACCATCACGACCGGACAAAAGGAAGTGATAGCCGAAGCTATATGAACCACTTCCCCGCCGGCACTCGGATGGTAATCTTGGGCATAGCATTTTATCAAATCACCTCATTTTTTGGGGCAACACGTGAGGAACACAAATGCAAACAAGCCTGAATGGTCCCCAGGACTAGATACAACTGAAAACTCACACCCCAGAAGTGACTCGAACCCATACTGCCAGGAGCAACGCAACTGGTATGTACAGGGACGCCTTAAACCACTTGACCATCACGACCGGACAAAAGGAAGTGATAGCCGAAGCTATATGAACCACTTCCCCGCCGGCACTCGGATGGTAATCTTGGGCATAGCATTTTATCAAATCACCTCATTTTTTGGGGCAACACGTGAGGAACACAAATGCAAACAAGCCTGAATGGTCCCCAGGACTAGATACACCTGAAAACTCACACCCCAGAAGTGACTCGAACCCATACTGCCAGGAGCAACGCAACTGGTATGTACAGGGACACCTTAAAGCACTTGACCATCACGACCGGACAAAAGGAAGTGCTTAGCTTAAAAGGATCAAAGAGGATTAAGCGGTCAGAGAATAAGGACGAAAGATTAAAGAAAAGCCTCATAAACACACAATAAATGAATATAAAATTGTAATGAGACATTGTAAGCCTCCTTTCAGAGTTTGTTCTTAATTGTTGTGTAATATTGTAACTTAAAACTGGGTCAAGTTTGTACATACCAGAACCAGGTCAGGTTCCAGGTGTTGGCCTGCATCCTCTCTCTCTTTCTCTAGTCAGTCTGGTGTTGACAACGGCTTTAACAGGCCGAAACGTTCATCTCTCTTCCCCATTTCTTTGTGTTTTTTCCGCATACAAATGATCAGTGTTTAGTGATCGTCAATTGCATCAATGGATACCACGTGCCAGTTTCTCTCCTTCTCCTCTCTTTACCCTTCTCTTAAGCCTTTTGTCACTAAACTTCATTCTGCTTTAGTGAAATCTTATTCCTTAAAACTTCGCCTCCGTTTTCTTCGAAAATGCCTCAGTGAACAAGTGCTACCCCGTTCATTATTACCCAACAGCTTTCTTAAATTATCAGATCGACCATTTGATGAGATTCCCTGCATAGTGCTTATGAAAAACATCGATTTACTTAAATTGGAAGTTCGTGAATGTTTTAAAGTGGTGGATAACTGTAAGTATGCCTTTCTCGAAGCCATTCCGCCTGAATGGAAACGCTGTTTGATGGATTATTGTTACACTACTTTGAGGTCTACCTACAGAAAGGTGAGCAATAAACTGGATTTAAAACTGAAGAGACTTATTCAACAAAGTAACTGGAGTAAACACTCCAACCGTGATTTTGTCATCAACCTCTTGGATAGACAACTTGATAACAACACGATTACTGCATTAGGATATGGCCTGAGCTTTGCCACGTCTAATGGGACAGTTAATTTTGTAGATATTGCCAAAGGTTTCTGTAATCTCGAAAAGTGTAGTGATATCTCAGTTGAAGATATTAATGTGTGCAAAGGTATGATGTATGGTGTTTTACTTAACAATTCTGTACCTAATTGTCCAAGTCGATTAATTCATGCGTTCAAAATTCTCAAAAAAAGATAATTCATTACATATTACCAAGTCTGATAAATCAAATGCAGTAGTTATTATGAATAAGGATGACTATGTTCGAAAAATGGAGTTTCTTTTGGATGATAGGGATACTTACCTATTGGTTAATAGAGATCCTACTGAAAAAGTGATCGCACATTTTAACAAACCTCTCAAAACTTTGTGCAAAGGCGATAAAGAGTTGATTTCTAGGTTAACAAGTCGATCTCCCTCTCTAACTTATATGTATGGTCTTATAAAAACCCATAAACCTTATAATCCAGTTAGACCGATTATTAGTTCAGTTCGTTTGGCGGCTTATAAACATTCTAAGTGGTTGGTTAAAATTTTGTTCCCGATCGTTGGTACTATTTCTAACTCGCACTTAACTAACAATGTACACTTAATTAATAGGTTATCCACACTAAATTTGAATTTTGATTTTAAACTAGTAAGTTTTGACGTGACTGCTTTATTCACTAACGTACCTGTTGATGATTTGTTAGAATACCTACGGGAGGAACTGCCAAAATATAATTTGAGCTTGCAGACCAATAATGTGTTGGAACTTATCAAATTTTGTATAAAAGACAATTATTTCAGTTTCAGTGGAAAAAAATTCGAACTAACATTTGGAATGGCTATGGGCAATCCCCTTTCCCCAGTTTTGAGCAATTTGTATATGGAGTTCTTTGAAACAAAAATCTTATCCAGGATTATCCCCTCTAATGTAGTCTGGTTTAGGTATGTCGACGATATTTTGTGCTTATGGCCGAGTGACCAAGACCAAATTGTTTTTCTTAATGAACTTAATTCTTTGGTACCTTCAATAAAATTTACATGTGAAAATGAGGAGAATGGTACTCTTCCGTTTTTGGACATTATGATTCATAGAGTCAATAGAAGGTTCAAATTTAATGTGTATAGAAAAAATACCAATGTGGGGTCGTTTGTTCATTATTATTCGAATCATCATAGTAAAGTTAAACAGGCAGTATTTTCAGGAATGTTTCTTTGAGCTTTGAGGGTATGCAGCCTTGAGTTTTTTGATGAAGAGATAGCTAAAATATATGAAAATGGGAAGAGTTTACAGTACCCTAAGATTTTTTTGGATTGTTCGTTTAGGAAAGCTAAACGTATGTTATAAAATAATGTCTCCAAAGCGAAACCAGAAAATAGAAACTCATTGGTGGTACCTTATGCGATGGGATTTGAGAAACTTTCCCCAGTTTTTAAGAACCTTAATATCAATTTGGTGTTCACTAATAATACGATCAAGTCTAATTTATTAAAAAACTCCCCTGGTACAGCAGGTTGTGTGTATTCGATTCCCTGCAATGATTGTGAGTCTGTGTACCTTGGACAAACAGGAAAATCCTTACAATTAGGTATGTCCCAACATGCTTATAGTATAAGAACTGCCCAAACGTCTAATACTTTGTATCTACATACAAGTTTGTGTGATCACACTATTAATTGGGATGGGGCGAAAGGCATTGCCGATTGCAATAGCTTTCTGGAACGGAATTTAATTGAGTCTGCCCTAATTAGTCAATATCCAAATCTTCTCAATGTTAGTACTGGTATGTACAATTTGACCCAGTTTTAAGTTACAATATTACACAACAGTTTAAGAAAAAACTCTGAAAGGGAGGCTTACAATGTCTCATTACAGTTTTATATTCATTTATTGTGTGTTCATGAGGCTTTTCTTTAATCTTTCATCCTTATTCTCTGGTCGCTTAATCCTCTTTGACCATTCTAAGCTAAGCTATTCCTGTTTCTGGTAATTCTTTCCCTAGAGATGGGTTGGTCAGGTTCCAGGTGTTGGCCTGTATCCTCTCTCTCTTTCTCTAGTCAGTCTGGTGTTGACAACGGCTTTAACAGGCCGAAATGTTCATCTCTCTTCCCCATTTCTTTGTGGTTTTTCTGCATACAAATGATCAGTGTTTAGTGATCGTCAATTGCATCAATGGATTCCACATGCCAGTTTCTCTCCTCCTCTCTATACCGTTCTCTTAAGCCTTTTGTTACTAAACTTCGTTCTGCTTTAGTGAAATCTCATTCCTTAAAACTTCGCCTCCGTTTTCTTCGAAAATGCCTCAGTGAACAAGTGCTACCCCGTTCATTATTACCCAACAGCTTTCTTAAATTATCAGATCGGCCGTTTGATGAGATTCCCCACATAGTGCTTATGAAAAACATCGATTTACTTAAATTGGAAGTTCGTGAATGTTTTAAAGTGGTGGATAACTGTAAGTATGCCATTCTCCAAGCCATTCCGCCTGATTGGAACCGCTGTTTGATGGATTATTGTTACACTACTTTGAGGTCTACCTACAGAAAGGTGAGTACTAAACTGGATTTAAAATTGAAGAGACTTATTCAACAAAGTAACTGGAGTAAACACTCCAACCGTGATTTTGTCATCATCCTCTTGGATAGACAACTTGATAACAACACGGTTACTGCATTAGGATATGGCCTGAACTTTGCCACGTCTAACGGGACAGTTAATTTTGTAGATATTACCAAAGGTTTCTGTAATCTCAAAAAGTATAGTGGTGTCTCAGTTGAAGATATTAATGTGTGCAAAGGTATGATGTATGGTGTTTTACTTAACAATTCAGTACCTAACTGTCCAAGTCGATTTATTCATGCGTTCAAAATTCTCAAAAAAAGATAATTCATTACATATTACCAAGGCTGATAAGTCAAATGCAGTAGTTATTATGAATAAGGATGACTATGTTCGAAAAATGGAGTTTCTTTTGGATGATAGGGATACTTATCTATTAGTTAATAGAGATCCTACTGAAAAAGTGATCGCACATTTTAACAAAACTCTCAAAACTTTGTGCAAAGGCGATAAAGAGTTGATTTCTAGGATAGCAAGTCGATCTCTCTCTCTACCTTATGTGTATGGTTTTATAAAAAAAACATAAACCTTATAATCCAGTTAGACCGATTGTTAGTTCAGTTGGTTTGGCGGCTTATAAACTTTCTAAGTGGTTGGTTGAAGTTTTGTCCTCTATCGTTGGTACTATTTCTAACTCGCACTTAACTAACAATGTAGACTTAATTAATAAGCTATCCACACTAAATTTGAATTTTGATTTTAAACTAGTAAGTTTTGACGTGACTGTTTTATTCACTAAAGTACCTGTTGATGATTTGTTAGATTACCTACGGGAGGAACTGCCTAAATATAATTTGAGCTTGCAGACCAATAATGTGTTGGAATTATCAAATTATGCATAAAAGACAATTATTTCAGTTTCAATGGAAAAAATTCTCAAACAAATATTGGAATGGCTATGGGCAATCCCCTTTCCCCAGTTTTGAGCAATTTGTATATGGAGTTCTTTGAAACAAAAATCTTATCCAGGATTATCCCATCTAATGTAGTCTGGTTTAGGTATGTCGTTGATATTTTGTGCTTATGGCCGAGTGACCAAGACCAAATTGTTTTTCTAAATGAATTTAATTCTTTGATACCTTAAATAAAATTCACATGTGAAAATGAGGAGAATGGTACTCTTCATTTTTGGACATGATGATTCATAGTCAATAGAAGGTTCAAATTTAATGTGTATAGAAAACCTACCAACGTGGGGTCGTTTGTTCATTATTATTCGAATCATCATAGTAAAGTTAAACAAGCAGTATTTTCAGGAATGTTTCTTCGAGCTTTGAGGGCATGCAGCCCTGAGTTTTTTGATGAAGAGATAGCTAAAATATATGAAATGGGAAGAGTTTACAGTACCCTAAGATGTTTTTGGATTGTTCGTTTGGGAAAGCTAAACGTACGTTATATAATAATGTCTCCAAAGCGAAACCAGAAAATAGAAACTCATTGGTGGTACCTTATGCGATGGGTTTGAGAAACTTTCCCCAGTTTTTAAGAACCTTAATATCAATTTGGTGTTTACTAATAATACGATCAAGTCTAATTTAATAAAAAAAACTCCCCTGGTACAGCAGGTTGTGTGTATTCGATTCCCTGCAATGGTTGTGAGTCTGTGTACCTTGGACAAACCGGAAAATCCTTACAATTAGGTATGTCCCAACATGCTTATAGTATAAGAACTGCCCAAACGTCTAATGCTTTGTATCTACATACAAGTTTGTGTGATCACACTATTAATTGGGATGGAGCGAAAAGCATTGCCAATTGCAATGGCTTTGTGGAACGGAATTTAATTGAGTCTTCCCAAATTAGTCAATGTCCAAATCTTCTCAATGTTAGTACTGGTATGTACAAACTTGACCCAGTTTTAAGTTACGATATTACACAACAGTTTAAGAAAAACTCTGAAAGGGAGGCTTACAATGTCTCATTACAATTTTATATTCATTTATTGTGTGTTCATGAGGCTTTTCTTTAATCTTTTCATCCTTATTCTCTGACGCTTAATCCTCTTTGACCATTCTAAGCTAAGCTATTCCTGTTTCTGGTAATTCTTTCCCTAGAGATGGGTTTA
>WNGS01165523.1:4994754-5009752 GCA_020271785.1 Procambarus virginalis
AAGCTATCACTTCTTTTGTCCGGTCGTGATGGTCAAGTGGTTTAGGCGTCCCTGTACATACCAGTTGCGTTGCTCCTGGCAGTATGGGTTCGAGTCACTTCTGGGGTGTGAGTTTTCAGTTGTATCTAGTCCTGGGGACCATTCAGGCTTGTTTGCATTTGTGTTCCTCACGTGTTGCCCAAAAATGAGGTGATTTGATAAAATGCTATGCCCAAGATTACCATCCGAGTGCCGGCGGGGAAGTGGTTCATATAGCTTCGGCTATCACTTCCTTTGTCCGGTCGTGATGGTCAAGTGGTTTAAGGCGTCCCTGTACATACCAGTTGCGTTGCTCCTGGCAGTATGGGTTCGAGTCACTTCTGGGGTGTGAGTTTTCAGTTGTATCTAGTCCTGGGGACCATTCAGGCTTGTTTGCATTTGTGTTCCTCACGTGTTGCCCCAAAAATGAGGTGATTTGATAAAATGCTATGCCCAAGATTACCATCCGAGTGCCGGCGGGGAAGTGGTTCAAATAGCTTCGGCTATCACTTCTTTTGTCCGGTCGTGATGGTCAAGTGGTTTAAGGCGTCCCTGTACATACCAGTTGCGTTGCTCCTGGCAGTATGGGTTCGAGTCACTTCTGGGGTGTGAGTTTTCAGTTGTATCTAGTCCTGGGGACCATTCAGGCTTGTTTGCATTTGTGTTCCTCACGTGTTGCCCCAAAAAATGAGGTGATTTGATAAAATGCTATGCCCAAGATTACCATCCGAGTGCCGGCGGGGAAGTGGTTCATATAGCTTCGGCTATCACTTCCTTTTGTCCGGTCGTGATGGTCAAGTGGTTTAAGGCGTCCCTGTACATACCAGTTGCGTTGCTCCTGGCAGTATGGGTTCGAGTCACTTCTGGGGTGTGAGTTTTCAGTTGTATCTAGTCCTGGGGACCATTCAGGCTTGTTTGCATTTGTGTTCCTCACGTGTTGCCCCAAAAAATGAGGTGATTTGATAAAATGCTATGCCCAAGATTACCATCCGAGTGCCGGCGGGGAAGTGGTTCATATAGCTTCGGCTATCACTTCCTTTTGTCCGGTCGTGATGGTCAAGTGGTTTAAGGCGTCCCTGTACATACCAGTTGCGTTGCTCCTGGCAGTATGGGTTCGAGTCACTTCTGGGGTGTGAGTTTTCAGTTGTATCTAGTCCTGGGGACCATTCAGGCTTGTTTGCATTTGTGTTCCTCACGTGTTGCCCCAAAAAATGAGGTGATTTGATAAAATGCTATGCCCAAGATTACCATCCGAGTGCCGGCGGGGAAGTGGTTCATATAGCTTCGGCTATCACTTCCTTTTGTCCGGTCGTGATGGTCAAGTGGTTTAAGGCGTCCCTGTACATACCAGTTGCGTTGCTCCTGGCAGTATGGGTTCGAGTCACTTCTGGGGTGTGAGTTTTCAGTTGTATCTAGTCCTGGGGACCATTCAGGCTTGTTTGCATTTGTGTTCCTCACGTGTTGCCCCAAAAAATGAGGTGATTTGATAAAATGCTATGCCCAAGATTACCATCCGAGTGCCGGCGGGGAAGTGGTTCATATAGCTTCGGCTATCACTTCCTTTTGTCCGGTCGTGATGGTCAAGTGGTTTAAGGCGTCCCTGTACATACCAGTTGCGTTGCTCCTGGCAGTATGGGTTCGAGTCACTTCTGGGGTGTGAGTTTTCAGTTGTATCTAGTCCTGGGGACCATTCAGGCTTGTTTGCATTTGTGTTCCTCACGTGTTGCCCCAAAAAATGAGGTGATTTGATAAAATGCTATGCCCAAGATTACCATCCGAGTGCCGGCGGGGAAGTGGTTCATATAGCTTCGGCTATCACTTCCTTTTGTCCGGTCGTGATGGTCAAGTGGTTTAAGGCGTCCCTGTACATACCAGTTGCGTTGCTCCTGGCAGTATGGGTTCGAGTCACTTCTGGGGTGTGAGTTTTCAGTTGTATCTAGTCCTGGGGACCATTCAGGCTTGTTTGCATTTGTGTTCCTCACGTGTTGCCCCAAAAAATGAGGTGATTTGATAAAATGCTATGCCCAAGATTACCATCCGAGTGCCGGCGGGGAAGTGGTTCATATAGCTTCGGCTATCACTTCCTTTTGTCCGGTCGTGATGGTCAAGTGGTTTAAGGCGTCCCTGTACATACCAGTTGCGTTGCTCCTGGCAGTATGGGTTCGAGTCACTTCTGGGGTGTGAGTTTTCAGTTGTATCTAGTCCTGGGGACCATTCAGGCTTGTTTGCATTTGTGTTCCTCACGTGTTGCCCCAAAAAATGAGGTGATTTGATAAAATGCTATGCCCAAGATTACCATCCGAGTGCCGGCGGGGAAGTGGTTCATATAGCTTCGGCTATCACTTCCTTTTGTCCGGTCGTGATGGTCAAGTGGTTTAAGGCGTCCCTGTACATACCAGTTGCGTTGCTCCTGGCAGTATGGGTTCGAGTCACTTCTGGGGTGTGAGTTTTCAGTTGTATCTAGTCCTGGGGACCATTCAGGCTTGTTTGCATTTGTGTTCCTCACGTGTTGCCCCAAAAAATGAGGTGATTTGATAAAATGCTATGCCCAAGATTACCATCCGAGTGCCGGCGGGGAAGTGGTTCATATAGCTTCGGCTATCACTTCCTTTTGTCCGGTCGTGATGGTCAAGTGGTTTAAGGCGTCCCTGTACATACCAGTTGCGTTGCTCCTGGCAGTATGGGTTCGAGTCACTTCTGGGGTGTGAGTTTTCAGTTGTATCTAGTCCTGGGGACCATTCAGGCTTGTTTGCATTTGTGTTCCTCACGTGTTGCCCCAAAAAATGAGGTGATTTGATAAAATGCTATGCCCAAGATTAACATCCGAGTGCCGGCGGGGAAGTGGTTCATATAGCTTCGGCTATCACTTCCTTTTGTCCGGTCGTGATGGTCAAGTGGTTTAAGGCGTCCCTGTACATACCAGTTGCGTTGCTCCTGGCAGTATGGGTTCGAGTCACTTCTGGGGTGTGAGTTTTCAGTTGTATCTAGTCCTGGGGACCATTCAGGCTTGTTTGCATTTGTGTTCCTCACGTGTTGCGCCAAAAAATGAGGTGATTTGATAAAATGCTATGCCCATGATTACCATCCGAGTGCCGGCGGGGAAGTGGTTCATATAGCTTCGGCTATCACTTCCTTTTGTCCGGTCGTGATGGTCAAGTGGTTTAAGGCGTCCCTGTACATACCAGTTGCGTTGCTCCTGGCAGTATGGGTTCGAGTTACTTCTGGGGTGTGAGTTTTCAGTTGTATCTAGTCCTGGGGACCATTCAGGCTTGTTTGCATATATATATATATATATATATATATATATATATATATATATATATATATATATATATATATATATATATATATATATATATAAGGGATAACAATGTTTATCATGATTTATCTGTAAGAACATGTGTAGGGTATGCTGCACAGTAGTCTACGTCACTGACTCGCAATTTAGCTCCCCACGAGTTAAAAAACCGGACACTTTTCCTTTCAAATGATGTACCTGTTCCCCTAGCAATAAAATAGGTACCTGGGAGCTAGGCAATTACTGTAGAGTTGCATCCTGGGGAGAGTCAGTAGTTTGACCCTGAGGAGAACCTATCTGTACTAGCCTAAGGATATATTTATACAGGCTTCCTGGCCCCTGACAATATTATTTATTATATTTTTCTTGCCTCATAACCCTAAAGTCATGTACATAAAACCAACTCATATCATCTAATAACGAATATGAGTCTTTGATATAACACTGAATATAGTTTCATTATAGGAACTAATTAGGATATCAAAACACCCGAGAGATTGATAGTCTTTAATAACCCTTCAGAGGTTGGTAGTCCTTAATAACTCTTCAGAGTTTGATATACCTTAATAACACTTCAGAGGTTGATAGTCCTTAATAGCACTTCAGAGGTTGATAGTCCTTAATAACACTTTGGAGGTTGATAGTCCTTAATAACACTTCAGAGGTTGATAGTCCTTAATAACCCTTCAGCGGTTGATAGTTCTTAATACCCCTTCAGAGGTTGATAGTAATACCAATCATCTAATCTAGGTATTGGAAAGTTGTCATCAACAGTCATTACATTTAGCTTACGGTAGTCAATGACCAACCCGTGAGTTCCAACCTTCTTTGTAACCAAAATACACGGACTACTCTAACTACTGCTGCTAGGTCTCACCAATCCATGTCAAAGCATGTAGTCGACTGCTTTCTGGATGAGATTCAACTTGGTAGGGTTGACTCTATATGGGTGTGAATTGACTGGTTGGTTGTCTCTCACCTCGATGTCGTGGTGAATAACTGTAGTCTGGGAGGGAACATCGCCAAAGATGTCTGCATGAGAAGTTAGCAACTGCTACAAGTCCTGCTTCTGCTCTGATGACAAATGTTCTACCATTTTCTGGACATTAGCCAACCACTCACCATTGCTAAAATAAGGTACATGAGCATTAGATACATTATCAAAATCATATTCCCCATTATTCTCATCTACATGGGCTACACTAAGCACCTGGTGGTATTAGTAGTTCCCTTCTGTGTTAGTTTCATCCTATTCACATGCACTACTATTTCCTTTCTCTTCAGATCAGGTGTTTGGATTACCTAATTGGTGGGACTGAGTTTCTTTATCACTGTATAAGGACCTTGGGACCTATGCAACTATATTGGTCCCTGTCGTGCCATTAGTACCACCACTTTATTACCTGCCTCAAAATGTCGTCGCTTTGTCTTTTTATCGTACTGTGCCTTCATTTTTCCTTGAGCTTCCTTAAGATGAATTGAGGCTTTAGCCCTGTTTTTATTTAACTTGTCTTGTAATGTATCAATATAGTTTACCTGCACAACACTCTTTGGATTTCTAACCAACTTATCTCTTAAGATGGTTAGTATGTTACTAACCTCATGGCCAAAAACTAATGAGTTGGGTGAACACCCCAGGGACTCCTGATAAGTATCCCTTAGTGCCATGAGCATTAGTAGAAGACCATCATCCCAGTCTCTGTCAGTTTCCATGCAACTGGTTCTCAGCATTTGTTTAAGGGTTTGGTGCATCCTTTCCAAAACACCTTGGCTCTCAGGATGGTAAGTAGTGGATGTCTTATGGAGGATGCCAAACTCCCCACAAAACTGCTGAAAACTTTGGAAGTGAAATTGGCCCCATTATCTGTCTGTATTACTTTTGTCAAACCAAAAATAGTACAAAATTTCATTATGTGCCTTACTACCACTTTCCTTGTAGCATTTCTCACAGGGTATATCTCAGGAAAACGTGTAGTCTGACATCATGGTGATGATATACATATTACCACTCTTACTATTCTAGGCAATGGGCCTACTACATCAACTATAATATGGGTAAAGGGTTCCTCAGCCACCACAATTGGCTGTAAAGGGGCTTTTGGTATTACCTGGTTTGGTTTGCCAGTTTTTACACACACAAGACATTCATTACAATACTGGATGATATCTTTCTTTAATCCAGGCCAGGTAAAGTACTTGCTTATTTTATTATATGTTTTTGCAATACCCTGATGACCGCCTATTGGTGAATCATGGGCTACACTTAGTACCTTTTCTCTTTAACCCCTTAGTAGGACTACTTGATTAACTAGCTCCCAAGTGTGTGACACAGGGAGCTCCTAAGTCTCCACTTCCGCATCAACACCTCTTTAGTGTAGTAATAAATTATAGCCTCCGATTCTGCCTTATTATGCAAGTCACTTAGCATAGGATCAGTTCTTTGCTGGTAAATAAAATTTGATTTTGATCTCAAGTCAGAAGAGCTTGATGTGGTAACTGGATTACACTCTCCCCTACCTCTTTTCCTAGGTGGTTTGGTGGAGGTGCTCCCCATCCTGTTTCAATCTGCTTCTTCCAACTTGGCCATAAAAGTGTCACAAAGATCCACTTCACTATTTGATTGGTTAACGTCTAATTTTGTCTCCTGACTTACGTTATAGGGAGTTTGTGATATTTGAGACTCTGATTTTGACTGGGTCACGGCACATGCTGGGTACATTACCTTGTCCTCATAATCAATCCGTGCCCTAATCACCTCTGGCTTAGTTAGCATTATTGGGTGGTCATTTCTTTTAACTCGATTACCAGCAAGATCATTCCCCACAATTAGATCAATGCCAGCAACTGGTAATTTAGAACTAACACCTACTAAACTTTTGCCTTTAATAAAATCACAGTCAGGGTTTACTTCCCTCAAGGGTACAGTCTGGAAATCTCCAATGATTCTCTGTATAATCATTACCTCCCCCGTCTCTGTAGACTGTATATATTGTAACACACTCTCTAATAGTAAAGATTGAGATACTCCTGTATCCCTCAAAATTTTAACATCATGCCACAAACCATTTGCACACTGTAATTTTCCATTTGATATAAACTCTCCAAAATGATTTATACCAAGTGCTTTTTTCTCCATTATTTTTGCTACACATTTCGTTTCCTACCCTCACACACTGTGAGTGCCATAGGCCTCTTTTCTTGGTGAAGAAACCAACAACTCTTTACAACATGACCCTTCCTATGGTAGTAGGAACACTGTTTCAACTCTGGGTGAGGCTTATTACTGGTGAGATCCTCTTTGGGTTTCATATTACTCTCTTTACCACCTGGCACCTTTGAAAAAGCGTTTCCTTGACCTGCTGTTGGGTACATGTGGGACCCAAATCTGACTGAGGAGTTTACTGCTCGACCAGATCCTTGTCTATTTGATTGAATTTTATTTTTAAAAGTTACTTTATGCATCAACTCATATTCATCTGCTAATTTAGCCAACTCATAAATATCTCTGGGTAATTTCTCTGCCAAATACAAAGCCACATTAGAAGGTATACAAGATAAGAATTCTTCTACTAAGAGTAAATTAGAGTCCATATTTTATCTTCCAGATAAATTAGAGTAAATCCAGAGTCCAGAAGAGTAAATTAGAGTCCAGTAAATTTAGAGAGTCCAGATCCCTAATTTATTCTGCATCTAACCATTTATTAAACATATTATATTTCTCTTGTGCAAATTCTACCAAGGTTTGACTTGTGTCTTGTCTCAGTTGCCTAAAGTTTTGCCTATAAGCCTCAGGAACAAATTGATAAGCAGTAAGGATGGCTGCCTTTACCTTCTCATAGTCAAAACTGTCACTCAGAGGCATAGTTGCAAATATCTTCTGTGCCTTTCTCACCAACTGACCCTACAGAAGAGATACCCATTACGTTTCAAGCCATTCCATACTCCGTGCCAACTTTTCAAAATGAGTAAAGAGCTAGTCTGGGTCAGTCTAACAGAATAGAGGAAACTTGACTTTTTTGTTAACCTTAAACTGCCCCCAGGTGTTCCTAAGTTAACAACACCGGTATTTTCTGATCTAATTCCCAATTCTGCTAGCCAAATATTTAATTCTATTTTTTTCTGAGCTTGCTCCACTTCTAACCTCTTCATAGCTAGTTCTTGAGTTTGTTCTGCCTCTAGCCTCTACTGAGCTTGCTCTGCCTTTAACCTTTTCTGAGCTTGCTCTGCCTCCAACTGCAACTTCTTTAGTTCCAATTCTGCCTGCCACTGCATCTGAGTCTCCACCTTTCCTGTATCTACAACATTTGCACCACTAGTGAATGGGGACTGCTCTAATATTTCCTGTGGGAGAATTTGCTCATCTACCCAGTGCATCAACATCTGTCTTAGCAGTTCCGTCTTCACTATTCCAATGTGCAATAATAGTACATAGTGCTTCCCAACAGCCAATAGGATTACACTGTTTTGCCGCTTTCAAACCCTCAACACTAGGATTGTCGACAATTTGTTGTGCTACCAAACCCATTTTTAGTGTGCTATGATACGGTAGACTCCAACACAAAATTTATGCTTCTGCACCACCTTTTTCTTTTTAGGCTGAGAATTTGTTTTGCAAACTGATAAGGAGAGTACTTAGTTTACCAGACTGCCCTGTCAACTGGTAAATTTTTTGCACTCGAGAACACACACAAAAATTTCTTAAAACACTTTTCATAAAGATTAATTAAAATGTATATAAATAAGTATTAAAGTACATATTCATATTATACCAATATTTAAAATATTCTAAATTTCTACACAAGTTAAGGCGAATAAATAGGCTACACAATTTTTATGTCAGGTTACACCTACAGGCTATCCACTTTTATTAGGCTTTCGATCAGGCTGCTCAATAAATGAGGCGCTCTCGGACAGGCTACCCAATTGTGTCATGAGTGTGTGTGCCAAAAACTTTTGTCTTTGCTGTGTCTCAGAGGCCTGTTAAGAATTTAGTGCGGTGGACCTTTAAATGTTGTCTAGGGGAATAGATTATTGTACTTAATCCTAGGGCAAATCAAGGGTAAGATAAACAGCCAAGTACAAAGACACAAATTAATTTATATGTAAAAAACACACGATATTACACATATGAAAAGTTGTTCCTTACAACACAAGGTCATTAGAAAGTGATATAACCCCCAAGCTGGTTCATGATACCCTAAGGCTCTCCGTACCAAACCTTTATTTACCATATTCCCCATGCATGCTTTTAGATTGAGTCCATTTCACCCTCAAATAGTTAGGCTATTCCAGTTCACATTATTCCTGACAGTCTCCAGCTGAGAAGGAACTACTTTGCTGGGCGGAGTATTACTGGTAACTCGCGGCCACCCTGAAATCAGCTGTAGATATTTTCTTATCAAAAATTCTCCACTGTGTCCATCAACATTTTATACTTGAAACTAACCTCCATAGGAGGTAAGGTTCGTAACAGAGACCATTCAAGCTTGTTCGCACGTGGCCCCTCATAAAGTGAGGTGATTCGAAGAAATATCTATGCAAAAGATTACCACCAAGTGCTGTCGGGTCGTTGGGATATAGCCTCGGCTACCAATGACTTTTGTACGGTCATGATTGGTCGAGTGGTTAAGGAACAGGGTATGCCATGTGCATAGTGCTCCTCGCTGTCTGGGTTCGAATCCTTCTGGGGTGTGGAGTTTTCAGTTTCATTTTGGCTTGGGAACCATTCAAGCGTGTTTGCATTTGGGTTGCTCACGTTGCCCCACAAAGTGAGGTGATTCGATGAAATATCTATGCCCAAGCTGACCAGCAAGTGCTGTTAGGTCGTTGGGGATATATAGCCTTGGCTACCAATGATTTTAGTACAGTCACGGTTGGTCGATTGGTTAAATAAGGAACCGGGTACGCCATGTGCATAGTGCTCCTGGTTGTCTGGGTTTGAATATTTCTCGTGTGTGGAGTTTTTAGTTGCATATTAGCTTGAGGACCATTCAGGCATGTATACATCTAAGTTGCTCATGTGACCCCACAAAGTGTGGTGATTCGATGCAATATCTATCCCCAAGCTTACCACCAAGTTGTTGGGGATATAGCCTCCTCTACCAATGACTTTTTCCTCCTCTACCAATGACTTTTGTACAGTCACGGTTGGTCGAGTGGTTAAGGAATCGGGTATGCCATGTGCATAGTGCTCCTGGCTGTCTGGGTTCGATCCTTCTGGGGTGTGGAGTTTTCAGTTGCATATTGGCTTGGGAAGCATTCAAACTTATTGGCATTTGTGTTGCTCACGTGGCCGCACAAAATGAGGTGTATTCGAATTAAAATTATGCTCAAGCTTACCACAAACAGCCACAACCACCAACTACAACTACCACCAACAACAACCAACCACCACAACCACAAACAACCACCACCAACAACTATTACAACCAGCAACAACAAACTCAACCAACAACAACCACTACCATCAACTACCACTATCACCAAGAACCACTACCACCAACAACCCCTACCACTAACAACTACTACCACCACCAACAACAACCACCAACAACCACTACTGCCAACAACAACCAACAACCAACAACCAGTCCCACCAACAACCACTACACATGAACAACCACTACCAACAACAACAACCATCAACAACTAGTACCACTAACAACCACTACCACTAACAACCACTACCACCAACAACAACCACTACCACCATCAACAACAACAACCACTACTACCAACACCTACTACCAACAACAACCACCATCAACAACAACCAATAACGACTACAGTCAACTGCCACAACCACCAACAAGCACACCACAACAAAGACTACCATCATCAACAACTACCACCAACATCCACTACCACTAACAACAACCACTTCCATCAAAAACAACCACTACCACCAACACCCATTACCACCAACAACCACAACCAACAATACCCACAACCATCAACAACCACTTCCACCAACAACCACTACTACAAAAAAACAACCAACAACCACCACTACAAAAACCACCAACAACCAATACCAACAACCACTACCACCAACAACCAATACCAACAACCACTACCACCAACAACCAATATCAACAACAACCACTACCACCAACAACAACTACCAACAACCACAACTACCAGCAACCATTACCACCAACAACAACCAACAACCACTACCAAATACAACAACCACTATCATCAACAACAACAAACAACCACTACCATCAACAACAACCAACAACCACTACCACCAACAACCTCTTCCACTAACAGGGTGCCTCTATTCTCACTGACGTATTCATTCCTGTCACTCTGGTATCCTTCTCTGCTCTAAGGGGTCCTGCTATTTCTATAGTTTCTCCATGGCCTTTTACTTAGTTGCTTTTGTAGCTTACATCTCTGATTAAATCATGGGTTTCTCATCTGCATTTATTTTTTTTCATTTTGGACTGCGACGAACTTATCTACTGCCTCCTCACACTTTTGTGTGATGTAGTCCATCATGTCTTGAACCGTCTTTCCTCTGAGCTCTGTTTCTCCAGCTATATCAGATAGGATTTTTTTTATCTCCTCATAGTTTCCCTTCCGGAATGCCAGCCGCTTGCTTTCTGGTCCCTTCCTTGAGTACATTAACCCATCTTCGACCAGATACTCAAACAAGAGTACACTGTGTTCACTCATACCCACGGGGCCTTCAAGACCGATTTCTCCTATGTCTGAATCGTGTGTGTGTGTGTACTCACCTAGTTGTGCTTGCGGGGGTTGAGCTTTAGCTCTTTGGTCCCGCCTCTCAACCGTCACTCAACAGGTGTACAGGTTCCTGAGCCTATTGGGCTCTATCATATCTACACTTGAAACTGTGTATGGAGTCAGCCTCCACCACATCACTTCCTAATGCATTCCATTTGTCAACCACTCTGGCACTAAAAAGTTCTTTCTAATATCTCTGTGGTTCATTTGGGCACTCAGTTTCCACCTGTGTCCCCTAGTGCGTGTGCCCCTTGTGTTAAATAGACTGTATTTATCTACCCTGTCAATTCCCTTGAGAATCTTGAATATGGTGATCATGTCCCCCCTAACTCTTCTGTCTTCCAGCGAAGTGAGGTTTAATTCCCGTAGTCTCTCCTCGTAGCTCATACCTCCCAACTCGGGTACTAGTCTGGTGGCAAACCTTTGAACCTTTTCCAGTTTGGTTGTATCCTTGGCTAGATATGGACTCCATGCTGGGGCTGCATACTCCAGGATTGGCCTGACATATGTGGTATACAAAGTTCTGAATGATTCCTTACACAAGTTTCTGAATGCCTATCTTATGTTGGCCAGCCTGGCATATGCCGCTGATGTTATCCTCTTGATATGGGCTGCAGGAGACAGGTCTGGCATGATATCAACACCCAAGTCTTTTTCTTTCTCTGACTCTTGAAGTATTTCATCTCCCAGATGGTACCATGTATCTGGCCTCCTGCTCCCTACACCTATCTTCATTACATTACATTTGCTTGGGTTAAACTCTAACAACCATTTGTTTGACCATTCCTTCAGCTTGTCTAGGTCTTCTTGAAGTCTCAAGCAGTCCTCCTCTGTCTTAATCTTTCTCATAATTTTGGCTTTGTCCGCAAACATTGAGAGAAATGAATCTATACCCTTTGGGAGATCATTTACATATATCAGAAACAAGATAGGACCGAGCACAGAGCCTTGTGGGACTCCACTGGTGACTTCATGCCAATCTGAGGTCTCACCCCTCACCGTAACTCTCTGCTTCCTATTGCTCAGGTACTCCATTATCCACTGGAGCACCTTACCAGCTATACCTGCCTGTCTCTCCAGCTTATGTACGAGCCTCTTATGGGGTACTGTGTCAAAGGCTTTCCGGCAATCCAAGAAAATGCAGTCCGCCCAGCCTTCTCGTTCTTGCTTAATCTTTGTCACCTGGTCGTAGAATTCTATTAAGCCAGTCAGGCAAGATTTACCCTCCCTGAACCCATGTTGGCCATTTGTCACGAAGTCCCTTCTCTCCAGATGTGTTACCAGGTTTTTTCTCACGACCTTCTCCATCACCTTGCATGGTATACAAGTCAATGACACTGGCCTGTAGATCAGTGCTTCTTGCCTGTCGCCCTTTTTGTATATTGGGACCACATTCGCCGTCTTCCATATTTCTGGTAGGTCTCGCGTCTCCAGTGACCTACTATACACTATGGAAAGTGGCAAGCAAAGTGCCTCTGCACACTCTTTCAGTACCCATGGCGAGATCCCATCTGGACCAACAGCCTTTCTTACATCCAAAACCAGCAGGTGTCTCTTGACCTCATCACTCGTAATTTCGAACCCTTCCAAGGCCGCCTGGTTTACCTCTCTTTCTCCTAGCACAGTGACCTCACCTTGTTCTATTGTGAAAACCTCCTGGAACCTCTTGTTGAGTTCTTCACACACCTCTTTGTCATTTTCTGTATACCTGTCCTCGCCTGTTCTAAGTTTCAATACCTGTTCATTTCACTGTTATTTCATTCTGATGTGATTGTGCAGTAGCTTTGGTTCGGTCTTGGCTTTGTTTGCTATATCATTTTCATAACTTTTCTCTGCTTCTCTTCTCACTCTGACATACTAATTCCTGGTTCTCTGGTATCTCTCTTTGCTTTCTGGTGTTTGTTATTCCGGAAATTCCTCCACGCCCTTTTGTTCAGTTTCTTTGCTTCCATACATGCCCTATTATACCATGGATTCTTTTTTTGCTTCTCGGATTTTTCCCTTTGGGCCGGGATGAACCTGTTTATTTCCTCCTGACATTTTTGGGTAACATAGTCCATCATATCTTATACAGCCTTATCTCTGAGGTCTGTGTCCCAAGGTATTTCCCTTAGGAAACTTCTCATCTCTTCATAATTCCCCCTTCGGTATGCCAACCTTTTGTTTCCTAGTTCTTTTTTGGGGGAGATAGTTCCTAGCTCTACCAGGTACTCTAAGTTCAATACACTGTGATCATTCATTCCCAAGGGTTCTTCCATCTTAACTTCCTTTATATCCCACTCATTTTGGGTAAATATCAAATCATGCATTGCTGGTTCATCTTCTTCTCTCATTCTTGTTGGTTTCTTGGTGTGCTGGCTTAGAAAGTTTCTTCTTGCCACATCCAGCAGCTTAGTGCTCAATGTTTCTGGTTCACCATGTGGGTCTCTGTTCTCCCAATCTATCTTTCCATTGTTGAAGTCTTCCATGATTAGTAGTCCAGACCCATTCCTGCTAGTAACAGAAGCTGCTCTCTCTATTATGTTAATGGTAACCATGTTGTTTCTATCATATTCCTATATGGGTCTTATGTCATTTGGTGGTGGATTATATATGACTACAACTATAATTTTTTCCCTCAGTTGTTATGGAACCTGTTATGTAGTCACTGAAACCTTCACAGCCCTGAATAACCATCTCAAATTCCCAGCCTTTTCTTACCAGCAGAGCTACACCACCACCACCTCTTCCTTCTCTCTCTTTCCTCATAACATAATAGTCCTGTGGGAACACTGCATTTGTTATGGTTTTCGTTAGCTTTGTTTCTGTGAGAGCTATTATGTCTGGGTTTTCCTCTAGTACCCATTCTCCAAGCTCATTTACTTTATTTGTAATTCCATCTATGTTAGTGTACATTGCCTTGAGGCTCACTTTCTTCTGTCCGTTCTCAACTTGCCTCCTTGGTAAGTGTTCTGCTGGTGGGGGAAGCTGTTCCATGGGTGTGAGGATTTGTGAGGTGGATAACAGGGTCTCAGAGGATACTGGGATGAGGGGCGGGGAGGTCAAGTGAAGGGGGAGGGAGAGGGATGGTATGGGGGTGAAAAGGAGGGAGGACAGGAAGGAAAAGGGAAGAGGGGGGGACTTGGAGGGAGGAATAGAGGGGTGGGGATTGGGTGTGGGGGGAGGGAGTTTTGGCTGAGCATTTGAGTGGAGGCAGGGAATGTTTGGGGTAGGGGGGTTTTCCATGCAGAGGAGGGTGGTGGGGTTGCCCTCCCTGCTGGTGTTACTGGGTAGCTGGTTGTGGGTTCCTCCCTCGCCTCTGGGGATGTTGTGTTGGGAACTGTAATTTCCTGGTTTTCCCTCTCGCCCTGTGCCTCTTCATGGGTTTGCTTCTGCCGCCATGGTTCTCTCCTCCCTCGTCATGTCCCTCTGGATGAGTACATTTTTTAATTCTTCCACATTTTGCAGGTAGCTCTTCCTTGTTAGAATCTTCTCCTTTGTGTTCTCATTTGCAAACACTATCTTTATCACACGGTCTCGGTCTTTGTTGTACCAGCCTAGCCTGAAAATCTTCTCAATGCTATGCTCATCCCCTTCCATGTCCATTGCCTTCAGTATTTCATTCACTGCCGCTTTGTCCTTATCATTCCACTCTGTCTTATTCTCTCATTGAGGGCTCGAATCTCTTCCTATGCTGCTGTGAGCTCTCTTTTCAGGTTGCTATTTCATTCTTCATTTCCTGCATAATTTCTTGCATCACGCTCTTGATGTCCTCAAGAAACTGGGCGAACATTTCCTTCATTTCGTCATCTTGACTTTTCCCTGTTCCCCTCCCAGGAAACAATTTTAGGTTGCCACAACGTATCTGGAAAGTGTTGGAAAGTAGGGCAACGTTTGTTTTCACGCATTAGATGCGTAATTTTGTGTGGATGTAAATAAGTTTCTAAAACG
>WNGS01165523.1:5039464-5055161 GCA_020271785.1 Procambarus virginalis
GGGGGACCATTCAGGCTTGTTTGTCATATATATATATATATATATATATATATATATATATATATATATATATATCTATAATATATATATAGTATAGTATATATATATAATTATATATATATATATTATATATTAGGGGTACCACCTCTCGGTGCAATTACAGGGACCCACATCCTCGAAAGAAGAAACAAAGAGGCATTCAGAGAGATCTTGGTGGATTCTCACTGAAACTTAATTTCTTTTCTCTCCTCCCACCCCTATTATTTTTTGTGATGTTTTGTTATTTTATTGCAATGCTACAGTTTACAGAGACACAACACACAACACACAAATATATAACAATTAATATATAACAATTAAACATTCAGCGTTCGAAGACCTCGTCCAGCTCCTCGTAGCTTGGGTGCGTACCCAGGATACAGCACGCATTTTCCCTCTGCACTGCGACACTGAGGCGCTGGAACAGGAAACTGGGGGCTGCTCGTGGGTCTCTAGTTTCCCAACGAGTTCCTCACCAACCTCCTTTTAAAAACTTGAGTGCACAATTTCCACCCCAGGCGCCCAGAGTGTCTGAGCCTATCGGCACGAACCTGTAACAACGTTCTAGGTCTCTGTACTTGTGGATTTCTGGGTCTCCCTGAAGGTGGCTGCCCCACCTCCCTCCCGCTGACGCTGTAACGTAAATAGGTATCAGCAAATGTAGATGCACAGGTGTAATCCGATACGATCTGTTTACCTTCCCTCCATGGCTGCAGGATGACTCAATCTGGGCGTTTTTGGCTGTTGTCAGGTCTGCACAACTGGGGTTCCCTTTGTGCTGGACACCCAGCTGGTAGCCAAACTTCTCTTGATGATGTCATTGACTGCCTCTTGTCTGGCAATCTTTCCCTGTGTCCTTCGACAGATGAGCCCATGGCTGCCGTATTGGTCTGCCCATACCTGGCCGCAAATACACCGGTGCTCGGTGGAAGTAGGGGCGGGACGGCGCAGAGCAACACCAATACTTAGGGCCGCTGGATCCAGGCGGGTGCCAAGCGGACATTAGGGACTGCCAACAGCAAGTCCCCAGCATGGGGGGCCTGCACAGCTAGGAGACGCACTCTCACCTCTGAGAAGCCTACGCCAGCCATGATTTGGCGATGTTCCTATGCCATGGGGTACTCCACTATTTGGCCCGTATGTTCACGTCGTTGGACAATTTGGTCGGGTTGTGAATTGGCGAGTGTGTACCGACCGACCAGCTTCTTCCACAAATTTGGGATCCGAATCCCAATGGAGTTCCTTAGGTATTCTTGGTAGTATTTCCTTCACTAATTCACTTGTAGCACTGGTCGAGGATAAGAATGCCGGCAATGCTAACTGTGTCGCCTTGCGAATACCTATACCCCCGAGTCTAACTGGGAGCGTTGCTTGGTCCCACTGGTCATCTTGCAGGGAGAGGTTTAACACTTTCATAGTTATTGTCTTTAGGAGTGAATCGTATTCCGTTAATTTGGGCTGTCAAAAGAAGGAGCACACCTGAGGAAATAGGTAAGTCTGGGCAAGGCCAGGCACCTTGTAAGAAGGTACAACGCATCATGAGCATCCAAAGCCCCTATTCGCGCCTCCATCCTCCTCAGGTCTTTAAGCTTTTCTTCGAGGACTACCTCAATGGCGTTCGAGCCCAGAGGTGCCCCTAGCAGCACACTGTCGGTGGGAGCGATCACTTGGGCTCCTGGCAATAAGATTTGTACTGCATTTATGATTGGTTGGTTGGACGAGATGATTTCACACTTTGATGGATTTAGTGTAAGGCCTAACTCCTCTCCCCTAGATTTCACTAGCTGAAGATCTCCTAGCAGGGATTCCTGTGTCCCTGCCAGGGTGCCATCGTCCAGGAACCAGATGTTGAATTCGCTGGACAACCTACTTGTGACCTCCTTAGCTGCCATGCAGAAAAGAAAGGGGCAAGTGGGTCTCCCTGCTGGACACCTTCTGCGGAAACAACTTCATGTTCCCCAAACAACAGTGTCGATTCCCTACTGTACCCTGCTGAAACGAAAGGAAGTAGACAAGGAAAGCTGGTTCGAACTGCTTCCAGTACCACATCCCTTTTTACCTGGTTGAAGGCATTTTTAAAGTCTAATTAATTAATGCCTTATTTTCTGGGAGGTCCTTGATATAGGCTCGTGCTGCATGAGCTGCTGCTTCACAGCCATGGGGGACACCAAAACCTAGTTGATGGGGTCGAAGCATCGTTGCAGCGTCTATGCTGATTTTTCTGACAGCTGCCCTAGCAACAAGGCGCCGAAGTGTGTTGCCCACGGCAATGGGTCTGACTCCACCATCCTTCTTCTTAAGGGCACAAAGGGATGTTCCGAAGAAGAACGGTTTAATTGTATCTGGGATCAACCCGGAGAGACAGTCGTTGACAAACTTCGTGATCTCTGACAGCAGTGTCTCGGCAACTTCGCCGAGAACTGGGTTTGTCATCTCCTTGAGGTGCTGAGGTCTTACTCCAGTGTATCCCCCTGCTGAGCCTGGTGGAAATGACATGATGGCTTTGTATATCTCTGATGCTTGGAGGAATAGAGGTCCCATGTCTGGGGCATTTGTGTCCCGAGCAGTGGGTTCCCATGGTACTCTGGGAGGGTGCTTCTCTCTCAGTGAGTCGGCAGTTGCTGTATCTCTAGGGGCGATTGTTTCTTCACTGGTAAGTAACCTAATTGCCCCTACTGTGTTGCCCTCTTCAATTTTCTTGGTCACTTGTGTTCCAAGCTTAAAATTATCATTGGAACTCTTGGGTCTTCCACGACGGTTTTTGCGTTGAGGGGGGATGGGGATCAAGCTGTCAGCTCTGGGGAAATTATTTATTGCCCTAGTGACTGATGAGGCTAGTGACTTGCCTCCTCTTGCAGGTACGCCTAAGCAAATATTGCCAAACAGGAGCAAATTATGCCATGCTTTGATGGTGGCTGCAGCATTAAGATTTTCAGACCGTTCATTCACTTTCCTTAGAAGGTCTGTATATTTCCCTGCTGCAAATGGGCGCGCTGCTTTAGGAATGTGGGGAAGAGTTCTGGTGGTGGATGCTTTGATGGCCCCCAGGAGGTCATCTGATGACATGAAGTTTGCTGGGATGTGTGGGGGTGCAGGGGGGGGGCCTGTGGGCCTTCCCTCTCTACAGGTAACGTCCATGAACCCTCACAGCCGTTGTGCTGACGGAGGGTTCTATCGTTTCTAAGGCTGTGAGATTCCTCACAAACTCGACACGTTCCTCTGAGTCTGGGTCCCCCTCTGGGTGCGCCTCTGGGTGCGCCTCTGGGTACATTGTTCCCAGGACCGTGTTCTTGGCTGAGGGGTTCCTGGTTAGTTGGGGGAGTCCCCTCCGTCCCCCGGGCGGGCTGTGACATAGGCGTGGCGTGGGAGGGTGATCACGGGTGGTGGCGGCAGGGGTAGTTAGCTGTCCCTCGCACTCACCACTCATGTGGGTACTTGTGTCTCCCTCCCTTTTGGGAAGAACCTGAATGCTTGCTGTGACCTGTGCCATATCTGGGTGCATGGAGGGTGACACATCTCTGCAACGGGCACTGTGTGGGCGGTGAATAGGTGGGTGAGAGACGCCCAGCCGCAGGGTGGGTGGGGTGGGATGGCAGGAGGTACAGTGTGCGGTGAGGCCGGCGCGCGGGGAGGGGGTGGGGGTTGACCGGACACCGCTCGCCTTGTGGGGAGAGGGGGGGGGGTCTGGGTGACACTTAAACACTGGTACAATTTCCTTGTATATCACTGCACAATGGTGAATGAATCATACACTTGTAGACTGACACACTGTGAGCTCCATTAACACTAAACATGATTGCTAATTTCTGTTTTTCTTTTCCAAATATATTTATATAATCACTGGGTGGCACATGGGTGACCCCCCTCGCCGACCGCACAACAACACCCCCTCCCCCCACACCTTCACTGTGGGAGGCCTACAGGGCGCCGGCGTGGCCCTTACTGCCCTTTTATATATATATATATATATATATATATATATATATATATATATATATATATATATATATATATATATATATATATACTACTCTTGAATGTAGTATTTTGATGTTATAGACGTACTGAAGTAACATGATGTAGGAAAGAGCAGGCCAAATCTCTCTCGAAAGAGATTATCATCACAGCTCTCCCCCGAAGCCTGCTCTTATGGGATAATTTACTTCAGTAGATGGTAGAGTGGTAGGAGTTGCTGCCTCTACCTCGTAGACTCGGGAGAGGGCGTCGGCTATGATGTTATCCGAGCCCTTGATGAAGAATATCTCTAGGTTAAAATTCTGCAGGTACAGAGCTCAGTGTAGAAGACGTTGATTGCTGAATTGGGCCTGTTGCAGGGATTGTGGTCTGAGTAGATGGTAATAGATCGATTAGCCTGTAGGTAAGGTTCTAAATGTTGTAGGTTCAGGACGATGGAAAGGTGTTCCTTTTCTATGGTGCTATAGTTCTTCTGATGGGGTTTTAACTTGTAGCTGTAGTAGCTGACAGGAAGAACCTCTTTGCCACGCTGTTGCATTGGGACGCCCCCGATGCCGGTACCACTTGCGTCGACATTGATGATGAAGGGCTTCGTAATATCTGGAGAGGCGAGAATGGGATCAGAACATAGCAGAGATTTTAGTTGTTCAAAGGCAACGGTCTGTTGAATGGTCCAATGATACCGTTGCTTGGGGCTGGTCAGATTAATCAATGGTGTCGCTACCGTACTAAAATTTTTCACAAACCTACGATAGTAAGATGCAAGGCCAAGGAAGCGCAGAAGCTGCTTCCTGGTTGTAGGTTGTGGGTAATGCTGAATGGCTTGAGAGTGAATGGTTAAAGGAGCTAGGCTGCCACTCCCTATCACATGACCAAGATATATACCCAGATATAAACCATATATACCAAGATATAAAGATATACACTTTACCTTTAGCAAAGGTGGACTTGCCCAAGTTGATGGTAAGGCCAGCTGTCAGGAGCTTGGAGAACAATTGTTACAGCTGGAGCAGATGTTCGCTCCAGGTGTTAGTTGCCACAACGATGTCATCCAAGTAGGCGCAGGTGTGATCTAGGCCGTAGATGACGCGCTTGACAGCTCGCTGGAAAATGGCTGGGGCGTTACACAGTCCAAAAGGAAGGCGTTCATATCTGTACAGGCCAAAAGAAGTGGTGAAGGCAGATATTACCTTAGCTCGCTCTGTCAGGCTCATTTGATAGTAGCCCTTTAACAAATCAATTTGGGACAGATAATTAGCATTACCTACTGCGTCAAGGATATCATCTATACGAGGTAAAGGGTAAGCATCCTTGACGGTCACAAGGTTCAGTTTCCTATAGTCGGTGCATAGTCGTACTTTACCGTGCGGTTTCGGCACCAAGATGCAGGGTGAGGCCGAAGGGGACTCACAAGGGGTGGCCAGCCCATGATTCAGAAGGTACTGTACTTCAGCACGCATAACTTCCTTTTTGGGCTGATACGGTAGAAGGGTGGACAAATCGGGCAGGTATCAGGAAGTAGCTGGATGTCGTGCTGAACCACATTACACTCCTGGGGATCATCGGTGAACAACTTCTGATGTTCTTGAAGAACTTTGATGAGAGGAGCACTGTTACAGTCCTGTAAATATTTAGGAAGATCAGTAAGGATTTCCGAGTTGGAAGGCACTGAGTTAGTGCTCTCGGGAGGAGAAGCACGGAAGGTCTCACTGTGGAGGTATGGATCTTTAAAAGTGGAGAGAGATACTAGCACAGTGGGGGGATACCTTTATACTCCTTCAAAAGATTGACGTGGCACAACTGGGTCCTCCGCCGCCTATCTGGAGTCTCAAGAACGTAGTTGTGGTTGTTTCTGCACTCCTTGATGCGGTAAGGTCCTGAAAACTTATTTTGCAATGGAGAACCAGGGATCAGAAAATATGCTAAAACGAAGTCTCCTGCTTTAAATTTCCTGATTTTACTGCGTTTGTCAAAATGAGTCTTCATCCTACCTTGAGCTTTTAGTTAATTATCATTGGCAAATTTATGTACTCTCTCTAGAATGTGCTTTAAGTTTTGAAGAAACTGGGGCACATAATGGGGGTCACTGAAGGTGGCAATACGTAGAGAGTCTTTAAAAGCTTTAAGAGGAGTACAGCACTTACGTCTGTAGAGCATCTCATAAGGAGATACTCCTAGAGACTCATTTGGGAGACTTCTGAAAATGCACATGATGATGTCAAGTTGTTTATCCCAGTCTTTCATAGTTTTAATGCAAAATTTCTTAAGGAGTGACTTTATAGTTTGGTGACTACGCTCAAGAGAACCCTGTGAAGCAGGATGATAGGGGCTGGACAATACCTGAGTGATGTTGAATTCTTCCAGTGTCTTCTTGAAGAGATCACTGGTGAAGTTGGTGCCACAGTCACTTTGAATCTCCCAAGGAAATCCATATTGTGTAAAGATCTTCAATAGTTGTTTCACCACCGTAGCAGCCGTAATGTTCTTTACAGGAACTGCTATGGGGAATCTGGTGGTTGGAGACAGGAAGGTTAGTATATAAGCGTTGCCAGAAATGGTCCGGGATAAAGGACCAACACAGTCTATGATGAGTCTGTGAAAAGGTTCCGAAGGCACTGGGATAGGAATCAAAGGAGCCTTGGGAATCGGGATGTTAGGTTTTCCTGCCATCTGACATGTATGACATTGTTGTACATAGGTTTTTACATCTTTAATCATACCTAGCCAGTAGTAGTCTTGTCTGATTCCGTGATAGGTTTTATTAAAACCGCAGTGAGAAAGTGCTCCAAGGGCCAGGTGTAGAATATCAGGCCGTAGGCTGGTGGGAACTACTAGTTGGTCGACATTAGCCCAATCGTCATCCTCCGTTAGTTTACTGGGTCGGTACCTCCGTTAGAGCAATTGGTTCTCTATGAAGAACCCAGAAATACTGTCAGATTGAGTCTTGGCCTGGAAGAATAATGGTGTTAATAAAGGATCCTCCCTCTGTAATTTACGAAACTCCAACATAGTAATATTCGGTGGTAGATTCTGATGGTCTTGAGGAACAACTGTTGCAGTAGAGTCAACTGGTTGTGGGCGTGCAGTTTGCGCACGGGTTGTCACCAAAACCGGAGGAGAGACTTCATCACTTTCTTGGACCTATGCTGAAACATGCTTCAAGATGGGGTTTTCCACTACAGAGTCACATACCTGGGGTTTGTCCATGATGATCAAGTTGGAAGGTTGCAGATCTTCGGCCAAGTCGTTGCCCAGGAGAAGTTGTACCCCTTTCATGGGAAAAGGCTTTTTTCCGGATGGCGACTTGGACTTCACCTCTTATGAAAGGACAATCCAGATGGACTCTGGCGAGTGGATACGGAGTGGTAGCAGTGAGGTCAGTGAAAAGGACCGTCTCCCCGATGTAAGTGATGTTAGGCACAGCTGATTTCAAAATGATAGACTGAAGAGCAGCTGTGTCCCTCAATATCTTCACTTTAGAACATCCCTCCGAATCTGTACTGATGGCAGAGACAGTTCCAGTGGTATAGGTGTTTGCTGAAGAGAGAAAGATCATTAACAGGAACACCAAACATTCATTACAGGCTTACCGGACTTCGGAAGAGTCGGTTTGGGTTTAGGAGTTTCACTATAGCCTTTGTATTGGGCTTTTCCACATTTATCTATGGTATTACCATAGAGCCTGCAATACTTACAAAATAATTGAGAGGTTGCTTTAATGGTACTCACTTTGTCATAATCAGACCAAGATTTCTTACTGGAAAATGTGTCAGTTGTCAACCTGTGTATAAGGCTGTAGGTGTCAGCCGACTTCACACATCTGATGTGTTTGGTTTCCTCCTTATCCGCTAAGTGAAGACGGATTGGAGCAGGAATACGTCGAAAGAATTCTTCGACTAAAATAAGGATGACAAGGTCTGAAAATGTAGAAACATGGGCTGCTTCCAGCCATTTCATGAAATATCTTTTCTTAGTATTGGCAAATTCTAAATAGGTGGTGGCACTTGCCTTTAGATACTCACGGAATTTTCGTCTGTAGTTTTCGGTGGAGAGACGGTAGGCGTCTAAAACGGCTTGCTTAAGAGTCTGGTAGTCATTCTCAGACGCTAAGGTACTGAGAGTAACCTCAGCTGTACCTGTGAGATGCACTCTGAGAAGTATAGACCACTGATCTTCAGGCCAGCTAAGTTTTTTAGTTAGGGCCTCAAAAGTAGTAAAAAACACATCTATCTCTGTCTCAACGAATGGTGGCATTAACTTACTTGCCTGGGAGATGCTAAAGCTTGCTGGAGTACTGGCTGTTTGTTGGCACTGAGTATAGTGAGTAGTTTCCAAGTGAGTTCTCTATTACGGTATTCTAGAGCAGTATCGGCTTGCTTTTTATCGTGTTCACATTGTATCTCCAGATTACGTTCTTTTACTTCAAGCTGGTCCCTCTCATGTGCACGTTGTAGGTCAACTTGGCGTTCCTGTTCCTCTTTACCTCTTTATGCCTGGCAGCCTACCGTTCCTTTAGGGCAGCCTCGCGTTCCCTTAGGGCAGCCTCACATTCCTGTTCTTCCTTCTTTAGGGCAGCCTCGCATTCCTTTATCTGGAGAGCTTCCTTCTGTTGTTCACGCTCTACTTTCGCTAGTTCTAACTTTAACTCCATAGCTGCCAGAGCATGCCGATCTGCAATAGAATAGTTTTTGTGAGAATCAGAGTCTATAATTCCATCATCTAAGAGGTGGTCCAGGATAAGGTTGTGCAATTCACTTTTGTTGGCTCCATGGGGAACACCTAGTTGGTACTCATGTGCTAGAGTTTGTAATTCTGTCCTCATGGCACGAATTAATTTATTCATTGATCCAGCAAGTGAAGTTCCCTACTTCACTTGCTGGATCACTACGAAATGCTGAGAGACGAAACATTTTGAGATAGCAAATAAATGTACAGCGAATATACCTGTGATATTATAAGTGTCAGTAGTTGTTGGAAAATCCAACACCATTTAATAATATTGCATGCAATTGCAGATAATATTGCTGTGTTGTATACACAAGTTAACTCATAGAAAATGTAACTTGTAGTGGAATTTTCCGTCTATAGAAAACGGGATATCATTGCCACATACTATTATAATTCACCAGCTATTCTGCTGGGAATTATTCTTAAATACATTAGTCGTTGGACTTTTAACATCATAAAAACATCTTATTTTAATTAACTTAATTATCAGTATTAAAATAAAGTAAATGTGACCCTCCAATCGATTACTGATATCTGGACAGTAAGCCAGGAGGGTCAGTAAGGTGGCCAGCCATTGTTGTTAGACCAGAGTCGTGGAGCAAATTTGGCTCCTATCAATTCTCTTGGACGAAGTGTTATGGAAACCAAAGGTCTGCCATCATCAACACGCTGTCATCAATACAAGGGAGGTGTCTTTCCGAAACTCGTTTATCTATCATTTTTGGTAATTAATGTCAGTAGATAGGGCAACCGGATAGAACACGAATGATCGACTCAAAAAAGATAATTAAGCCTTGGTCTTTATGGTTCATTGTACAGTGTTTTCTCTGATATAGATGTCATATATTAGGATTCTGGCTTCATAGCTAGCGCCCTCTTGACAGGTCAAGATGAGGAAGCATGCTTTGTGTATCAGTTACCAGGGTGATGGAAGCTACCTCACACGAGGAAAATTTGGTGTCTACATCCTAGTTATACCTGATGGACTAAGGCCTGCTATACAATAAGATAAGGAACCTCTTCAATGTTTAACAATATATGTAGTTCAATACTGTAGTTTGATTGGCTGCATATATATAAATTCAATGTAAACCCCCCTAATGTGTATGGATCGATTTGTGAGATTATTGCAGAAATACAGTCCACTTATCATCATACAAATTGCTATTGAAGTATATAAATTAACGTAAATATAAATTCTATATAAATTAAATATAAATCTCACAGGTCGGTTCCCACATTATTTGGTCCTTCGAACCGGATTATTTGGTCCTTTGAACCCACATTATTTGGTTCTTCAAGTCGGATGACAGATTATTTGGTCATCTTAGTACAGGATGAACCAGTTAACCAGTGGATTCATTAAATATACTAGTGCAGTGTGATTTATACAAAGCCAGTCAAGACCGGCGGCATTGCCTCGAGTGAGCTCAGGAACCCCCCCAGCTCAGTCCAGCCTCGTCAGCGGTTCCATGGTCAACCCACAGAATAGGTGGGTTCTTTCCGTGGAATGACAGCGCTAATATTGAAGCCAGCCAAACTAGTGGCTGTGTCTTCGCGAGATTATTCACAGAGTTTGTGGTGTTAAATTTCGCGAGAGATTATCTACGAATTTTGTGGAGTTTATTTCGCGAGGTCACTAATAATATTTATTTATTTATTTGTTTATATATATACAAGAAGGTACATTGGGTTTGTGAGAATACATTGAATAGTACAGTATTTACAATCTTGTAAAACCACTAAAGCCATTTAATACTTCTTGATAATAATAGAAGTTTCATAGAGGCTAATTAAGAGGCTATTATTAATGATTGGGTATATTATTTCTCCAAAATAGAGATTTATTTAATATATATTGCACTAGTGTTCACAATACAATATTTACCAATTCCCAACCCACAACAGGGTAGGATATTACCACTGACTAGTTGAACTAGTTATTGTTCATCCTAGTTCCATTATTACCATAGTCTAGTGGTACTATATTGAACAACCTAGCACCATTAATGAATGGTGCAGACCCTATTTTGGGTGTAATTTTTATCAACTCGAGTTGAGTTGTGTATATATAATAATTTACTTATGATCATTACACCTTTGAGTGATTAATTAGTGTCTATACCATCCTAGGGTGATATAGAAGAGCTAACCTGAAGATACTTCCAGTGACACTGGTTTTTCACTCAAATCATTAGTGTGTATGATTGTATATATATATATATAATGTGTATTAATTTTAAGTGCTAACCTCTAAAAGATGTAGGATTATCGCCTAGTGAGTGCAGAATTTTTACCCTAGGCTACTATTAGTGCTTGTTCAGCATTATAAGCAACCCAAGTACAAGCCCCACAAGGCTTAACCAACTAGTCAATATGTATAATGTTGACAATGAGAAAACTGTCATACTTCTAGTACTACAATTGCTGGACTTACCTCAACCTGATCAGACTGCTGACTCATTACAATCCTTCAGCATGGAGTTTGAGTCACTACTAAGAACATTCAGTCTTAGGGTTGATATAACTACTAGTGAACGGATGACCAAAGTAGTCCTTCAACGAAAATTGTCCAGCGATATACTAGATGAATTATACGCACATCAACATAACACCATCCTGACAGTACAGGACATCACTGAAGGTTTACATTCCATCATAAACAAACGACGAGCAAATGAGGAAGTTAAAACCTCATGCAAGCCTTCAGAAATAGAAAATAAGAGTCAATTAAAGGGTAAACCAACTACCCCAAATAAACATCAGTCAATTACTTTAACATCAAGTTGCTGAAAATCTGACAATGCAGCAGAATCCTCCAAGCCTACTGTTACTAGTTCACCCAAACTGGTATCTTCCAAACGTGCAGTAGGCTGGGGGACATGTATGATCTGCAAAAAGAAACATTCAACATACTGCTGTGCTAATTATCCAATCAGAAACACTCGTATTGAGCGGCTCTAAGAATTAGGGAGATGTTCAAGGTGTCTCAAGTCACACAACATAGACTACTGTGATACCCAATTCAACACCTGCAACAGGTGTAGAAGAGGTAGGCACCATGCAGCACTGTGCAAACATACGAAATTAACGTATTCAAGACCCAAGGTGGAAGATAGCATTCCCACCACAGAACAGTACTGCAAGGTGCAACAAACAAAGAGTGTCCAATCGGCAAAGTCTAAAGGTAATACAACTTTGCCTACTGCCAAAATTACCATCCAGAATAAGAGGGCCAAGGTCCATACACGTGGGTTGTTTGACCAAGGGTCCCAGAGAACATATGTTACTAAAAAGTTGGTAGATGAAATACAATTAAAGCCTGCAGCCCAGACGACATTCAACATCTAAGGGTTTATAACAGATGCAGGACCTCAAGTTTACCAGGTGGTACAACCATCAGTACGTTTAGGCAGGTACGTCTGTCAAGTACAAGCCATTGTGGTGGACAAAATACCAGTAGACCTACAAGTTCAAGTCCTGAGAGCAACAGCCAAATTCCTGAGAAATAGAGGAATAAAATTGGCAGATAATATTAAGTCTGGTCACCTCACCGACTTCGATCTACTTGTAGGGACAGACTACTATCATCGATTCATCAGTACCCCTACTAAATATCAGGGCATAACCATGTTAAACTCTGCAGGAGGCAAATTACTTTCAGGCCCAGTATTTAACCTGGGGAGACCTATGCCTGCAGATAAACAATACCAATAGAAATCTAAATTTGTCAGCTGATTATATTTCTCCAGTAGCATTATACTAAGGAGATTACAGCTGACTATAGCAACAGAGGTTGATGTTAATATCATCATTCAAAGCTAAAGATGAGTTCATGAGGCCTTCAGTGGCAAATCAATGAACAGTAGCCTAAACAGCTACAAGTCACAGCGACCAATGTCACTGAACCCACTGTAGTCTCAGAACCATACTTAGCTTTAGTGATAGGCTATTCAATCCTCTGAATCAATTAACTAAATTAAACCCCAATAAATCTGACGACTGATTTTGATACATTTATTATTTAATCAAGATGTATTCCATGGGCCTCAGTGTTTATATATCAGTGACCAGTTACCTGAACAAGCTTCAAGTTATATCTAATGTCACTGATCTCACTGCAGTCCCTGAATCATACTTGACTGTAGTACTTGATCACATTCAGTCTTTTGGGTTAAATAATATGTATTAGGCAATAATTTTAGCCTTTCAAAAGTTAACAGGGAAATGAAATCGCATTAGACTTCTAACCCCTGCAACTCGAGTACGGGACATCCATCCTGTACGAACAGACGCACAAATGTGTGATTACTAACTACTAACATCAAATTAATCTAATAATTCGAAGGAGGAGTATCAAAGTTCGTCTGTTCTAAATAGGACTTCGACCCGTGAGCAGCCCCCGGGGAATTATGTCGGAAAATTCGACACTATTGAAGGGTGCGTCTTTAGTACAAGCTTGGAGTAGTTTCCTCAGGATATTTTCTGGTATGTCAAAAGGAGTACAGGCCGGATCACGATACTTTCGGTCCACTATCATCCTGATTGTTTCATCCACAGGTACGTTGGTAAACAGTGATTCTACGTCCAACGAGGCTCTTATCCCTGTGGCCCGTGTTCCCTGCAGTAAGTCAACAAATTCCTTTGGGGACTTCAGGCTGAAGGCGCAAGGGACATAAGGAGTTAATAAGCCGTTGAGTTGTTTCGCCAGTCTGTACGTGGGTGTGGGTATCTGGCTGATACCAATCATCAGCTATATATATATATATATATATATATATATATATATATATATATATATATATATATATATATATATATATATATATATATATATATATATATATAGGGGGGTACCACCTCTGGTGCAATTATAGGGACCCACAGCCTCAGAGAAGGGAACACAGAGCATTCAGGGAAAAACTTGCCATTTAACTCTGAATACATGAGGGTGTTCGCTTCTCCTACCACCCCCCTTTTTTATGGTGTACACTTTATTAAGCAAGGTTATACAGTTACATATCTGATTGTATACAAAAAAATGAGCATTAAGAGGACACAAAAATAGTTCACTTCCTAGAGGCTGTAGATTTCCTCGAACTCCTCCGACGTTGGGCAGGAACCGAGGATGCAGCGAGCATTCCCCCTCTGGATCGCGACACTGAGGCGCTGAAAGAGAAAACTCGCCGCTCTAGGGTCTCTTGTGGTGTCAATGAGCTTGGAACCAAGATCCTTTAGAAACCTTCTTGCACTCTCTCCCCATGGGCCTAGGGTCTCAGACCCTATTGGAACGAAGTTGTACCGATGATCTAATTGCCTATACTTGGCTGACTTGTCTCTTTCTCTGTGTGTCGCCGCGGCTCCTGCTGTGCCGGCAGAGAGGTTGATGTATGTGGCTGCCAGGGTGGATACGCAAGTATAGTCCCATGCCAACTGTCTGCCACCCTTCCACGGACGCAGTGTGATTCCGTCTGGTCGGCCGGCAAAGCTAACAGAGTCACGGTTCAGAAGGTTGCGGGGCTCTCTCTCCGCTGGACACTGGGCAGAGGCAAGGCTTCTTTTAATGATGTCGTTTACTTCGTCGTGTCTAGTGTGCCAACCACCAGATTTTCCACAGTGCAGGCCATGCAATCCATATTCGTCAGCATCTGCCTCGCCGCAAATACACCTATGAACAGTGTGGATAGGGGCAGCAAGACGGAGAGCGACTGCAATACGGAGCTCCTGCGGATCAAGACGTGTGCCTGTCGCAGACATAGGGACTGCCAAAAGGAAGTCCCCTGCATGGGGAGCCTGCACAGCTGTGAGGCGTGCACGATCACTGGGGGTTGTTGCTGCCTCCAGCAAAGCTGTGGCTTCTTTGTCTGCAATGGGGCTGTCCCAACTGGATTGTTTCTTGGCTTTCGGCATGGCTGGTCTGAGTGCTGGGTCTGCCATGGCACCCCATTTCGTGTCGCATTCCGTGTAGTGGGGGTCCTGTATCCCCGCTACATCACTGAGGGTGTCAGGTAGAATTTCCTTAACCAGGTCATCTGATGCTGAGGAGGAAGACAGGAAGGCTGGGACAGCAATTTGGGTGGCGGTGCGGACACCCAAGCCACCGAGCCTAACAGGAAGAGTGGCTTGTTTCCACTGGCACTCGTTGAGGGAGAGATTAACAACTTTTTCCAGCATGGTCTTCAGTAAGAGGTCATACTCTTCAAGCTTTCGGTTGTCGTAAGATGGGGCGCACCTCAGAAAGTAGGTTAGCCTCGGAAGGGATAGGCATTTGGTGAGGAGATAAAAAGCATCGTGGGCATCGATGTCACCTATTCTGTCTTCCATCCTCCTAAGGTCTGCGATTTTCTTGTCAAGGATCTCCTCAATGGCATTAGACCCGAGGGGGGCTCCAAGGAGGGTGCTGTTCTCGGCCCTAATGACATGGGCTCCAGGCAAGGCAGACCTTATTCTAGCTACGATGTCTGGGTTGGAGGAGACTACTTCACACTTGGAAGGGTTCAGGACAAGACCCAGGCTTACTTCTTGCTCCCTTATTTTCTGATGTCTGCCAAGAGGTCGTCTACGGTGCCAGCTATAGTGCCATCATCCAAAAACCAGATGTTGAACTCGCTGGACAAGCTTTCGGTGATTTCTTTTAAGACTAAGCAGAAAAGAAGGGGAGCAAGAGGATCACCTTGCTGAACGCCTTCACATGATCTGATTTCATGTTCACCAAAGAGCAGTTTTGACTCACCACTGTAGCACGATAGTATGAACGGGTAGAGGGGCCGGAAATGGCGATGTACGGCACAAAGTACTGCATCTCTTCTGACCATGTTGAAGGCATTCTTAAAATCCAGTTTGAGCAGGGCCTTTTCATCAGAAATGTTGGTGATGTATGCTCGTGCTGCATGGGCAGCCGCTTCACAGCCTTGGGGGATTCCAATCCTAGCTGATTGGTTTCAGTAATTCAGCA
>WNGS01165523.1:5063346-5073346 GCA_020271785.1 Procambarus virginalis
GCAACTGTCCTGATTTTCCCCCCTATCCCCTTCTTAGAGTACAGAGTCGCTGCTCCATAAAAACAGGTCTGATGTCCTCAGGGGTGATGCCTGCCAAACACATGTTGGAGAATCTGGTAAGTTCCACTAAAAGGTCTTTCGGCATCTCCACAGTCACCGGCTCAGCATTTGTTTGATGTGCTGGTGGTCTTAGCCTGTAAAGCCCCCCTGCTGGAACCTGTTGGAGAGAAGACAATGGCTCGCTTTGTACACCTCAGATTTCTCAAACAGTCAAGGGTTCTGTGCCAGTATTGTTTTCCTGGGGAATCCCTGCTACTGTCTGAGCTCTACTTTTGGTGTTTGTCTTATACGAGCCATTCCGTGGCATTCCTGGGGGGGCAAAATGTTCATCGCTGGTTATGATTGTGATCTCGTACCTGTACTCACGAAACGGAAACAGTATGTTCGCATTTGTGTTCCTCACGTGTTTGCCCCAAACAATGAGGTGATTTGATAAAATGCAATGCCCAAGATTACCATCCGAGTGCCGGCGGGAAGTCGGTTCAACTAGCTTCAGCTATCACTTCCTTATGTCCGGTCGTGATGGTCAAGCGAATTAAGGTGTCCCTGTACATACCAGATGCGTGGCTCCTGGCTGTATGGGTTCGAGTCACTTCTGGGGTGTGAGTTTTAGTTGCATATAGTCCTGGGGACCATCAGGCTTGTGCATTTGTGTTCCTCAGTGTTGCCCCACAAAAATGAGGTGATTTGATAAATGCTATGCTAAGATTACCATCCGAGTGCCGCGGGCGGGGAAGTGGTTAAATAGCTTCGGCTATCACTTCCTATATCTGGTCGTGATGGTCAAGCGGATTAAGGCGTCCCTGTACATACCAGTGTCGTTCTCCTTGCAGTATTGGTTCGAGTCACTTCTGGGTGTGTGAGTTTTCAGTTGCATATAGTCCTGGGGACATTCAGGCTTGTTCGCATTTGTGTTCCTCAGTGTTGCCCCAAAAATGAGATGATTTGATAAAATGCTATGCCCAAGATTACCATCCGAGTGCCGGCGGGAAGTGGTTCAAATAGCTTGGCTATCACTTCTTTATGTCGGTCTGGATGGTCAGCGGATTAAGGCGTCCCTGTACATACCAGTTGCGTTGACTCCTGGCAGTATGGGTTCGAGTCACTTCTGGGGTGTAAGTTTTCAGTTGTATAAAGTCCTGGGGACCATCAGGCTGTTTGCATTTGTGTTCCTCACGTGATGCCCCCAAAATGAGGTGATTGATAAAATGCTATGCCCAAGATTACCATCCGAGTGCCGGGCGGGGAAGTGGTTCAAATAGCTTCGGCTATCACTTCCTTATGTCCGGTCGTGATGGTCAAGCAGATTAAGGCGTCCCTGTACATACCAGTTGCGTTGCTCCTGGCAGTATGGTTTGAGTCACTTCTGGGGTGTGAGTTTTCAGTTGCATATAGTCCTGGTGACCATTTCATGGCTTGTTCGCATATATAATATATATATATCAAATTCATTATATGTATATATCATATATAGTATTGTCACTTCTGGGGTGTGAGTTTTCAGTTGTATCTAGTCCTGGGGACCATTCAGGCTTGTTTGCATATATATATATTATAATATATATATATATATATATATATATATATATAATATATATATAAATGTAAATGTTTGCTTGTTCAAAATTGCTAATCTCCAAAAGTAGCTTCGCCGATTTCTCTGTGAAATTTTTCCACAATATTGTATTTGCATCCGAGCGTTTTTTTTATATACATACTATATAGATGTCATGTCTATGAGAGGAAAAACATGTTTTTTTTTTAAACTGTGTTTTACACATGTTTTTCATGTGAGGGAAATATACGAAACCTCCTTATCAATTGCTATGAAATTTTCACACAATATTCAATTCGAATACTTGCGTGTTTTTTATACCTACTATATAGATGTCACACATCTGTTCAAATAGCTTCAGCTATTTGAACGATGTGAAAAAAACAGAACAGAAAAACATATTTTTTTTTTAAATAACAGCGCCATCTGTTGCACGTAATAGCAATACACGCTATACTATATATGTTATGATTCCATTTCAATGGTTCCGATTGTATTGATTAATTGAATTAATTTTTATTTAGTTATTTTGTGTGACATTGTGTTGGAATTTTTAAGTGTTTTTATTTTTTAGTGATGGGAACATCAGCGTATTTGATGTTCCCATTTTTCTGATGGGAACATCAGATCATTTGGGATCGCATTGAACGAGGGAGTGGGGGAATGGTGGGCAGATGGAGGGGATGGAGTGGGGGAAGGTGGGGAGGACGAGGGGACAGGGGAGTGGGGGATGGTGGGAAAGACGAGGGGAAAGGGGGGATGGTGAGGAGGACGAGGGGACGGGGGAGTGGGGGAATGGTTGGGAGGACAGAGGGACAGGGGTGGGTGGCTGTGGCTCAGCAATGCATGGCCGGGTACAGCTTTTCAGTTTCAAAGGCCCTAGAGCAGGCAAGCAGGGGATTGAAGACAGGCACGAGGTTTTAGAAATCTTGAGCTAGGAACTGGAGACAAGTCGAAGAGGGGGGGGGAGAAAAGTCGGTAGCCCAACCACCGTGTGTAAGAATTGCAGCTGGTGCTGTACTTACCTAATTGTACTCACCTAATTGTGCTTGCGGGGGTTGAGCTTTGGCTCTTTGGTCCCGCCTCTCAACTGTCAATCAACTGGTGTACAGATTCCTGAGCCTACTGGGCTCTATCATATCTACATTTGAAACTGTGTATGGAGTCAGCCTCCACCACATCACTTCTTAGTGCATTCCTTTTATTAACTACTCTGACACTGAAAAAAATCTTTCTAACGTCTCTGTGGCTCATCTGGGTATAAGTTTCCACCTGTGTCCCCTTGTTCGTTTCCCACCCGTGCTGAAGAGTTTGTCTTTGTCCACCCTGTCAATTCCCCTGAGAATTTTGTAGGTGGTTATCATGTCTCCTCTTACTCTTCTGTTTTCCAGGGATGTGAGGTTCAGCTCTTTTAGCCTTTCCTCGTAGCTCAATCCTCTCAGTTCCGGGACGAGCCTGGTGGCATACCACTGAATCTTCTCTAACTTTGTCTTGTGTTTAACTAGGTATGGACTCCTGGCTGGAGCTGCATACTCCAGGATTGGTCTTACATAAGTGGTATACAGGGTTCTGAAAGATTCCTTACACAAGTTTCTAAAGGCATTTCTTATGTTGGCCAGTCTAGCATATGCCGCTGATGATATTCTTTTGATGTGGGCTTCTGGGGACAGGTTCGGTGTGATATCACCCCCAGATCTTTCTCTCTATTTTACTCTTGCAGGATTTCACATCCCAGATGATACCTTGTGTTCAGCTTCCTGCTCCCTTCGCCTAATTTCATCACCTTACACTTTCCTGAGTTGAACTTTAGCAGCCATTTTCTAGGCCATTCTTCCAGTTTATCCAGGTCATCCTGTAGTCTCTGTCTATCTTCATCCGTCTTGATTCTTCTCATAATTTTTGCATCATCAGCAAACATTGAGAGGAATGAGTCTATTCCCTCCGGAAGATCGTTCACATATATTAGAAACAGGATGGGTCCAAGTACTGAGCCCTGTGGGACTCCGCTGGTGACATCTCGCCACTCTGATGTCTCCCCCCCTCACCGTTACTCGCTATTTCCTGTTGCTTAAGTACTCCCTTATCCACTGGAGCATCTTCCCTTTTACTCCTGCCTGTTGCTCCAACTTTTTTAACATCCTTTTATGGGGTACTGTGTCAAAGGCTTTTTGGCAATCCAGGAAAATGCAGTCGGCCCACACTTCTCTTTCCTGCCTAATTTTTGTTGCCTGGTCATAAAATTCTATTAAACCTGTGAGGCACGATTTACCATCCCTGAACCCATGTTGGTGGTGCGTTACAAAGTTATTTCCCTCCAGATGCTCTATGAGCCTTTTCCTCACGATCTTCTCCATCACCTTGCATGGTATACAAGTTAAGGAAACTGGCCTGTAATTCAGTGCCTCTTGCCTGTCACCCTTTTTGTATATTGGGACCACGTTAGCTGTCTTCCAACTTTCTGGTAAGTCGATTGTTGACCAGACCACACACTAGAAGTTGAAGGGACGACGACGTTTCGGTCCGTCCTGGACCATTCTCAAGTCGCTTGTGATGAGGAGGTAGAGAACGGGAAATAAATAGGCAAGAGAGAGGTGAGGAGGAAAGTAAGGTGTAGAGAATAGTAGTAATAATGAGAACTGCAGAAGGCCTATTGGCCCATACGAGGCAGCTCCCATTATAACCACCGAAGGAAAAGTAATAGAAAAAGCAGAGGATAGCAAGGGAGCGTAGGAGAAGACAATGAACAGAAAAAGGGGAGAAGAGAGAAAGAAAAGGAAAGAGAAAGAAAGATAAATGGAAGGGGTAAGCTTATGTTAAGTCACGTTTGTTAGAAAGATTAGAGCATTTGAGTATGTACTGTGAAAGGGAAGAGTCCACAGCAACAAAGCCAGGACTCAAGTTCATGTTGGGTACATTGTGTATAAGAGCCGATTCTACAAGACGGCGTCTGTGAAGAGTAGAGGCAGGAAAGATTATTTTGGAGGAAGACCAATCAATGGGATGATTAGAATCCCTCACATGGCAGAAGAGAGCATTGTTAGTGTCTGCAGACTTAACACTTCTCTTGTGTTCTTTAAGTCTGTCATTCAGTGTACGGCCAGTTTCGCCAAAGTATTGGAGAGGACAAAAAGAACAGGAAATAGAGTAGACACCAGCAGCATTAGAAGCAGGAGGAGCAGTGTGAACTAGATTGCTACGAAGTGTGTTAGTTTGTCGAAAGGCGAGTTTAATGTCAAGAGGACGAAAGGTATTGGTAAAAGTTTTGAGTTCAGATATGAAGGGAAGGCATAGTACAGTGCTACTAGTGTTGGAAGCAGGTTTAGGATGAAAGAAATTTCGTTTAGCTTGAGAGTAGGCAGAGTTGATGAAATGCAAAGGATAACCAAGGCGAGAGAAAGATTTGTAGATAAAGGAAATTTCAGAATCAGAAACTGAGGGTCGCTGATGCGTAGAGCGCGGAGGAAAGAGAGACGAGGACACTTTCTTAACAGAAGGAGGATGGTAGGAAAGAAGTGATGTACATGCCACTATGCATGGGTTTACGGTAGACAGAGAAAGAGAACCCAGACACAGAGCTGTGAACATGAACATCAAGAAAAGGAAGGAGGGAATTAGATTCCCACTCAACTTTGAAATGGATAGAAGGAGCCAGATTGTTAAGAGAGGCGAGAAAGGCTGGAAAAGATTAGGTCATGAGGCCATAAAGCAAAAATGTCATCAACATAGCGAAGCCAGAGAGAGGGACGAGTATCAATAGAAGGAAGAAGAACAGTTTCGAAGTATTCCATGTAGAAATTAGCAAGAACAGGGAGAGAGGGAACCCATAGCGACACCGAAAGTTTGAGTGTAATATTTACCGTTAAAAGAGAAAGAGTTAGATTCAACACAGAGTCTAATGAGATCGAGGAAACGTCAGTAGGAAGAGGGAGAGGAAGAAGGCCCTCTGACGCCTTCCGTCTAAGGAAAGAGAGAACGTCATCGAGCGGAACATTAGTGAACAGAGAGTCGACATCAAGACTAAGCATCTTACAAGAGGGTTGCAGGCGCAGTCTTTCTATGAAGTCTTGAGAGTGACGAAGGTGGGCAGGGGAAAAAGTGCCAAGGTAAGGTGTCAGGGTTTTAGCGAGCCAGGAGGCAAGAGAATAGCTACCGAGCCCGTGAAGAAATGATAGGACGAAGAGGAACTCCAGGTTTATGAGTCTTAGGAAGACCATAGAAATAAGGAAGAGAAGGGCAGATGACACGGAAACGCTTAATGAGATCAAAGTCAGGAGGGCAAAGACTAGAGAGCTGTCTTAGTTTGCGGTTAAAGGAAGTACAGGAGGAAAGTTAAAGGAAACAGGAGACTGTTTCTGGTAAGTCTCCTGTTTCCAGTGACCTGTTATACACCATAGAGAGTGGCACACTTAGTGCTTCTGCACCTTCCTTTAGTATCCATGGTGAGATTCTGTCAGGCCCAACAGCCTTTGTGACATCCAGCTCCAGCAGACACCTTTTGACCTCATCACTGGTGAGGTCAAATTCCTCCAAGGTTGCTTGGTTTGCCACCTCCTCATTTAGTGCAGGGGCTTCTCCTTGTTCTATTGTGAAGACCTCCTGGAATCTCTTGTTGAGTTCTTCACACACCTCCTTGTCATCCTCTGTGTATCTGTTCTCCGCTTTTTGCAGCTTCATCACTTGTTCCTTCACTGCTGTTTTCCTCCTGATGTGGCTGTGGAGCAGCTTTGGTTGGATCTTGGCTTTACTCGCGATGTCATTTTCAAACTGTCTCTCTGCTTCCCTCCTCACTCTGAGGTACTCATTTCTGGCCCTCTGGTATCTCTCCCTGCTCTCTGGTGTTCTGTTATTTCTGTAGTTTCTCCATGTTCTTTTACTCAGTTGCTTCGCTACCCTGCTTCCTGGTTGAACCATGGGTTTTCCTGTTGTTTTTCGTTTTTCTCCTTTTGGACGGGGATAAACCTGTCTGCAGCTTCCTGGCACTTCTGGGTGACAAAATCCATCATGACCTGGACATTCTTGTCTCTAAGTTCTGTTTCCCATGGTATTCCCCTGAGGAAGTTCCTCATCTCGTCATATTTTCCTCTTCGGTAATTCAGTCTGTGGTTTGGTGGTAGCGTGGAGCTCTCATGGTTGCTCGCTGATGTGTCTTGCAGGAGGCAGGGCTTCTCGTCGCGGTGTTCTTTACAGCAATTCGTCTGTGTTCTACTGTTTACTAGATTTTCTCAGGCTCAGATCGTCGGTGTTCTTCTTCTTCCCAGGCCTCCTGGCCGGTCTGTTGGTCTTGCTACGCGTTGACATGGTGAGGCTATCGTTGGAGGTGGTGTCCAGCAGGAAATCTTCGGGTTTGTAGGGGTTCTTCCGTGGAGGAGGTGGTGTTCTAACCGAGACGTCCTCATCCGATGAGTTGGGTTACTCAGAAGTAGAGGCGGTGAATCTTGAGGGATGAATTCTTGCTTGTTGAGGCTTCATGGGCCCTGCAGCTGATGAAGAACGTTGAGAGGGTTCGCACATGAGAGGTGGAACTGTGGTAGTTGTCGATGGAGGACGCGTCGGCGTCTGGGTGGCTTGTTGCTGGAGGAGAAGGCGTTGCAGCTGTTGATAGTAGATCCGTGAGCACGGCGGCGTTCACGGTGATGTCAGAGACCGCATCCGGATCCTGAGATCTCGAAGTTGAAGTGGTGTTGGTGTAAACTTCATCAGGAACATTGAAAGCTGGAAGACCATTTGCTTTGTAGAGAATATTTAGAATTCTAACATATTCCTGCGGGTTATTGCCGGCTATCATCCTGGCCGCCATTGTCAACGCTTGTACTGTGCTGTACAGTGATTGGTCTAGGTGGGCTGGAGGTGACGGCTGGCTCGATGAGTGGCTGGTTGGTTGGGAGCTGGGCCCTCAATGGCTCGTGGTAGCAGTAGCAGTTGTTTGTCCTTCCGGAAGCTCCGGGAAAATGGTGGCTTGGACGTTGAAAGTTGAAGTTGAGGTGGACGCTGATTGGTTGGTTGCATCAGAGGTACTGGCTCCGGCAGAAGATGTGGTTTTCTCCATGTTCTTGATGACTTCTTCATGATGAAAGGATGATCCCCTTTGCAAAGAGAACAGCATAGTGTTTCTGACGTGCAGATAGAATAATGGTGATCAGCTGAGCAGAGGCTACACTTCTGTATACGCTGGTTACATTTTCTGGTTGAGTGGGTGTACTCGTAGCACCGGAGGTACTGGTTGACGATGTGGAAACGTTTCATTTTTACACGGAATGGAGGAATATGGATACCGAAGCTGTAAAAACCATTTCTGGTAGCCAGAGTAGCCGAAGCTACGGTCTCGAAGGTCAGCTTCAAGGAGCGATTTCTGTTGAAGAAGTGAGCTTCGTGGAGCCCTAAGCCCGGGTTGGATTCCTTGAAGTCGTGCATGAATGCTCTTTCGGGTACAGCTAGTATAATAATAAATTCCTACAGGTTTCCTTGGGAACGCCTATTTAACAAGGAGGAAGGGGAGGGGACGGTAGAAAACTTAGCTAGGAAATGATGATATCTCCAGTGGTTTGTAGCTTCCATGTGTCGCCAGCTTATTGAAGTTCCTTCACAAAATCGTTGGCTGCTCCCTGGCTCACACATATCCTTGTTCTTCTTCCTTCCTTGGGTAACACAGACTTGGCGCCGATCCTCTCGACACACCAGGAGAACACGTTTAGAGAGGTGTCCAACGATGGGGATGATGCTGGGTTTCCATTGACTCTCATCGCTCAGAGAAATTTATCTTTTCCTGGCAACCTTATGTCAGTGCCAAGTGCACTGATTTGCTGCCATGGAAAAAGATATCACGATAGCCGACTTCACTAGTTGCGTCGGTTTCGATACAGGGTGCCGCTACAGTCTGTTCACTATATTCACTGTCTTAATAGGGTAACCAGAAATATTAATTTCTGATACACTTGCTCACCTCACTGGTTACTATAGAAATGTTTAACGTCGAAAAACCGGGTGATCACAGTCTTTTTTGCTGGCACAATTAAATTAAATGTTCCCTTTCTATGGTCACAATCGACGTTGCACGTGACGAAACTCAAAATGAGCACTTATTTACCGTGACCTCGGTCGTGTCTTCACTTGCCAGTTCAATGGCTACACCTTGTAAATTCGAACACACAGAGACGTTAGTACTTCTGACACTCAGTGGTCAGGACTGTCACTACTAAGCTTCGACAGTCAATCCATTCACGTTGAACCACCAAGGTCCAAATGAAGGTACTTGCAACCCCCTCTGCATGTGTGGAGGGAGTTGCAAGACACCTCCATGTCTAGAGATGTCTGCTCTAGACATGTGTTGCTTCACTCCAAAAGTTCCCGGATGTCACTGAACGCCCGGGCGCCATTTTATTTCACAATCTACCACAATTCACCGATTTCCAGCCAAATATTACGCAAAATAGTGTAATAGTGGCTCGTTCTTTCTTAATTTAAATTACAGCTTGGGCCATCTGCGATTTTTCAAGATAAGCAAAAATGACTCTTGAGGCCGGAAGGAACCGTTATTAGACAACAATCATAACAATATCACTGAGAGTTGAGCCCAACTTCCATACTGGTGTATATACTGACACATGTTCCCATCTTCTTAGTGTATATACACTAACAGATCTTTCCATCTTCTTGGTGAATATACACTGACAGATGTTCCCATCTTCTTGGTGTATATACACTGACAGATGTTCCCATTTTTTATGTTTATACACTGAGAGGTATACCCAGCATATGGGTGTATATACAATAAGAATTTATTTTAATTTTGGACTATGTGTAGTAATAAAATATCCATGCTGGCTGGTCAGTAAGCTCGTTTGATGACCTTAATAACCATCTAGAGGTTTAAAAGCCTTAATAACCATCAAGAGCTTGATTGACCTTAAGAACCCTCTTGATGTTGATAGGCCTTTATATCCTTGCAGGGGTTGAAAGGTTTAATAACCCTTCAGATGTCGATAGGCCTTAATAACCTAAAAGAAGGTGATTGGTTTTAATAACCTTCCAGAGATTGATAGGCCATAATAACCTTCCAAGAAGTTGACAGGCCATAATAACCCTCCAAGAGGTTGACAGGCCTTAATAACCCTCCAAGAGGTTGACAGGCCATAATAACCCCTCCAAGAGGTTGACAGGCTATAATAACCCCTCCAAGAGGTTGACAGGCCATAATAACCCTCCAAGAGGTTGACAGGCCATAATAACCTTCCAAGAAGTTGACAGGCCATAATATCCCTCCAAGAGGTTGACAGGCCATAATAACCCCTCCAAGAGGTTGACAGGCTATAATAACCCTCCAAGAGGTTGACAGGCCATAATAACCCTCCAAGAGGTTGACAGGCTCTAATATCCCTCCAAGAGGTT
>WNGS01165523.1:5075846-5080025 GCA_020271785.1 Procambarus virginalis
TATATATATAATATATATATATATATATATATATATATATATATATATATATATATAATATATATATATAACCCCGTAACTCGTATATATATAACGCCCCGTAACTCTGATGCTCTTATTGGTCGCCCGGATGGTATCACAGGGACCCCTGGAAGAATGGCAAGCAGTTGGTATGGGACTACAGTGCGTATCAACCCTGGCTAACACCTACATTGACCTCAGTGTTGCACAACCAGGTGGCGCTGCCACCCACAGGGAAGCAGCCAAATCCCGTAAGTATAGAGAACTTGATCACCACTACAATTTTGTCCCCATTGCTTCTGAGACACTCGGCGCCTGGGTAAAAGTGCTACCAGTTTTTTGAAGGAACTGGGTTCTAGGCTCATTGAAACAACAAGGGACCCTAGAGCGCCAGCTTTCTTTTCCAGCGCCTCATGTGGCGATACAGAGGGGAAATGCGCACTGCATCCAGGGTTCCTGCCCGCCTTCTGAGGCAGCTGGAGGAACTCGACAACCTATGATAACCATCTTTGTAACCTATATATAACTCCTTTTTTGTAACACAGTTCAAATAAAGCAAATATATATGTGTACATACAAAAGAATTGTGGTGGTAGGAGAAGAAAATATTAGTGTTCAGTGAGAAACTACAAGTTCTCCTCTGAATACGTTTTATTTTCTTCTCCGAGGCTATGGGTCCCCACATTGGCACCATATTATATATATATATATAATATATATATATATATATATATATATATATATATATATATATATTATATATATATATATATATATATAAATATATATATATATATATATATATATAATATATATATATATATAAATATATATATATATATATATATATATATATATATATATAATATATATATATATATATATAATATATATATATATATATATATATATATATATATATATAACTGAAAACTCACACCCCAGAAGTGACTCGAACCCATACGTTCGAGTATGGGTTCGAGTCACTTCTGGGGTGTGAGTTTTCAGTTGTATCTAGCCCTGGGGACCATTCAGGCTGTTTGCATATATATATATATATATATATATATATATATATATATATATATATATATATATTATATATATATATATATATATATATATATATATATATATATATATATATATATATTAGGGGTACCACTCTGGTGCAATTACAGGGACCCACATCCTCGAAGAAGAAAACAAAGAGTTTCAGAGAAGATCTTGTGGATTCTCACTGATACTTAATTCTTTTCTTCTCCTACCACCCCTATTATTTTTTTGTATGTTTTGTTTATTTATTTTATTGCAATGCTACAGTTTACAGAGAACACACACACACACACAAATATATAACAATTAAACAATCAGCGTTCGAAGACCTCGTCCAGCTCCTCGGAGGTTGGGTGCATACCCAGGATACAGCACCCATTTCCCCTCTGCACTGCGACACTGAGGCGCTAGAACAGGAAAACTGGCTGCTCGTGGTCTCTAGTTTTCCCAACGAGTTCCTCACCAACCTCCTTTAAAAATTGAGTGCACATTTACCCCAGGCGCCCAGAGTCTCTGAGCCTATCGGCACGAACCTGTAACAACGTTCTAGGTCTCTGTACTTGTGGATTTTCTGGGTCTCCCTGAAGGTGGCTGCCCCACCTCCCTCCGCTGAGCTGTAACGTAAATAGGTATCAGCCAATGTAGATGCACAGGTGTAATCCCATACGACCTGTTTACCTTCCCTCCATGGCTGCAGGGTGACTCCATCTGGGCGTTTTTGGCTGTTGTCAGGTCTGCACAGCTGGGGTTCCCTTGTGCTGGACACCCAGCTGTAGCCAAACTTCTCTTGATGATGTCATTGACTGCCTCGTGTCTGGCAATCTTTCCATGTGTCTTACGACAGATGAGACCATGGCTGCCGTATTGGCTGCCCGTGCCTGGCCGCAAATACACCGGTGCTCGGTGGAGATAGGGGCGGGAAGGCGCAGAGGAACACCAATACTTAGGGCCCGATGATCCAGGCGGGTGCCCAAGGCAGAATTAGGGACTGCCAACAGAAAGTCCCCAGCATGGGGGCTTGCACAGCTAGGAGACGCGCTCTGTCCTTCTGAGAAGCAACGTCCAGCAATGCTTTGGCGATGTTCTCCACTCTAGGGCTATCCCTTGGCCTGTTACAGTCAGGTTGGAAAGTTGGTCAGGGGTGTGAATTGGCGCAGATGTGTCCACAAAAGACCAGCTTCCTTCCACAAATTGGTGATCACGTAATCCACAAATGGAGTCGCATTAGGTATTCTGGTAGTATTTCCTTCACTAATTCACTTGTAGCACTGGTCGAGGGTAAGAATGCGGCAATGCTAACTGTGTCGCCTTGTGAATACCTATACCCCCGAGTCTAACTGGGAACATTGCTTGGTCCCACTGGTCATCTTGCAGGTAGAGGTTTAACGCTTTCATAGTTATTGTCTTTAGGAGTGAATTGTATTCCGTTAATTTTGGGCTGTCAAAAGAAGGAAGGAGCACACCTGAGGAAATAGGTAAGTCTGGGCAAGGCCAGGCACCTTGTAAGAAGGGTACAACACATCATGAGCATCCCAAAGCCCCTATTCGCACCTCCATCCTCCTCAGGTCTTTAAGCTTTTCATCGAGGACTACCTCAATGTCTTTCGAGCCCAGAGGTGCCCTTAGCAGCACACTGTCGGTGGGAGCGATCACTTGGGCTCCTGGCAATAAGATTTGTACTGCATTTATGATTGGTTGGTTGGACGAGATGATTTCACACTTTATGGATTTAGTGTAAGGCCTAACTCCTCTCCCCTAGATTTCACTAGCTGAAGATCTCCTAGCAGGGATTTCTGTGTCCCTGCCAGGGTGCCATCCGTCCAGGAACCAGATGTTGAATTCGCTGGACAACCTACTTGTGACCTCCTTAGCTGCCATGCAGAAAAGAAAGGGGCAGTGGGTCTCCCTGCTGGACCCTTCTGCGGAAACAACTTCATGTTCCCCAAACAATAGTGTCGATTCCCTACTGTACCCTGCTGAAACGAAAGGAAGTAGACAAGGAAAGCTGGTTCGAACTGCTTCCAGTACCACATCCCTTTTACCTGGTTGAAGGCATTTTTAAGTCTATTTAATTAATGCCTTATTTTCTGGGAGGTCCTTGATATAGGCTCGTGCTGCAGGAGCAGCTGCTTCACAGCCATGGGGGACACCAAAACCTATTGATGGGGTCGAAGCATCGTTGCAGCGTCTATGCTGATTTTTTCTGACAGCTGCCCTAGCAACAAGGCGCCGAAGTGTGTTGCCCACGGCAATGGGTCTGACTCCACCATCCTTCTTCTTAAGGGCACAAAGGGATGTTCCGAAGAAGAACGGTTTAATTGTATCTGGGATCAACCCGGAGAGACAGTCGTTGACAAACTTCATGATCTCTGACAGCAGTGTCTCGGCAACTTCGCCGAGAACTGGGTTTGTCATCTCCATAAGGTGCTGAGGTCTTACTCCAGTGTATCCCCCTGCTGAGGCTGGTGGAAATGACATGATTGCTTTGTATATCTCTGATGCTTGGAGGAATAGAGGTCCCATGTCTGGGCATTGTGTCCCGAGCAGTGGGTTCCCATGGTACTTTGGAAGGGTGCTTCTCTCTCAGTGAGTCGGCAGTTGCTGTATCTCTAGGGGCGATTGTTTCTTCACTGGTAAGTAACCTAATTGCCCCTACTGTGTTGCCCTCTTCAATTTTCTTGGTCACTTGTGTTCCAAGCTTAAAATTATCATTGGAACTCTTGGGTCTTCCACGACGGTTTTTGCGTTAGAGGGGGATGGGGGATCAAGTTGTCAACTCTGGGGAAATTATTTATTGCCCTAGTGACTGATGGGGCGAGTGACTTGCCTCCTCTTGCAGGTACGCCTAAGCAAATATTGCCAAACAGGAGCAAATTATTCCATGCTTTGATGGTGGCTGCAGCATTAAGATTTGCAGACCGTTCATTCACTTTCCTTAGAAGGTCTGTATATTTCCCTGCTGTAAATGGGCTCGCTGCTTTAGGAATGTGGGGAAGAGTTCTGGTGGTGGATGCATTGATGGCCCCCAGGAGGTCATCTGATGACATGAAGTTTGCTGGGATGTGTGGGGGTGCAGGGGGGGGGCCTGTGGGCCTTCCTTCT
>WNGS01165523.1:5084290-5118908 GCA_020271785.1 Procambarus virginalis
AATGGAATCGTAACATATTTAGTACAGTGTGTGATGCTCTTTACGTACAACAGATGCGCTGTTTAAAAAACAACAACATGTGTTTACCTGTCACAGTTATAACATCTATTGTTATTCTCAAGAAATGAATGGTATGGTAAAGAACACAGCTCAATTCCAATGCAATGATAAATAAGATCTAAAAATAATTTAATCAAAATGAAAAAAAAATAAAAATCTATGAAAATTCACTTTGTCAATGTAATCGGAAACATTTAAATTGTAACATATTTAGTAAAGCATATGTTACTCTTACTTGCAACTAATGGCGCTGTTTCTTAAAAAAAAATGAATGTTTTTACCTGTTACATGTGTGTGGTATCTATACTTATACTTAAGAAATGAACAGTATGGTAAACAACAAAGCTCAATTCCAACGCAATGTCACACAAAATAAATAAATCAAAATATAAATAAATCCAAATCTTTGAAAATTCACTTTGTCAATGCAGTCGGAAACATTTAAATTGTAACATATTTAGTATAGCGTGAGTTGCTTTTACGTGCAACAAATGGCACTGTTTCTAAAAAAAAGAATTTTTTTACCAGTTACAGGTGTGTCGCATCTAAACATATACTTACGAAATGAACAGTATGGTAAACAACAAAGCTCAATTCCAACATAATGTCACACAAAATAATTAAATCAAATATAAATAAATCGAAATTTTTGAAAATTCAATTTATCAATGCAACTGGAAACATTGAAATGGAATCGTAACATATTTACCATAGCACATTTTATTATTTCATGCAGCAGATGGCACTGTTGTTTAAAACAACATGTTTTACCTGTCATAGATGTGGTATTTATATAGTATGTATATAAAAACACGCACATATTCGAATGGAACATTGTGTCAAAATTTAAAGCAATTGGTGAAGAACTTTGGGAGATTACAGCATGTGTTGTTCATATGTCCCACAGATAGCACTCTTTTAAAAAAAAAACTGTTTTTCCCTGTCACAGGTGAGGTATGTATATAGTTGGTACATAAAAATATGTGCCTATTCGAATGCAACGTTGTGTCAACATTTCAAAGCAATCGGTAAAGAGGTTTCAAAGATTTCTCTCACATGAAAAACAGGTTTTCAGAAAAGGCATGTTTTTTTACCGTCACAGACGTGACATCTGTGTAGTATTTATATAAAATCCTGCTAGGATGCAAATGGAACATTGTGTGAAAATCTCAAAGCAGTCGGTGAACAATTTTCGGAGATTAGCGGTTATGCACAAAAAAACATTTCCATTTTTATTTATATAGACTAGCTGTACCCGGCCATGCGTTGCTGTGGCTCAGCAACACATGTGTGTTGCTGAGCCACAGCAACCTTCCTCTGTCCCTCAGTCCTCCCCACCATTCCCCCATCCCCATCCCCTCGTACTCCCAATCATTCCCCACTTTCCCTTCTCCTCATCCACCCCAACCGTTCCCCACTCCCCTCGTTTTCCCACCATTCCCACCTCCCTCCGTCCCTTTGTCCTGCCCACCATCCCTCTCGTCCTTCTAACTATTCCCCACTCCACCATCCCCTTGTCCTCCAAACTATTCCCACTCCACTGTACCCTCTTCCACCCCACTATTTCCCAATCCTCCATCTCCTAGACCTCCCCACCATCCCCCACTCCCCGTCCCTTTGTCTTCCCAACCATTCTCCATTTCCCTCATCCCTAACTCCCCTTTCCTTTCATCCTCTCCACCATTACCCCTTCGCCTGTTCCCTCGTCCTCCCCACCATCCCCCACTCCCATCTCCTCGTCTTCCCCCCTCGTCCGATGCATTCCCAAATGATCAGATGTTCCAATCAGAAAATTGGGAACATTAAATGATCTGATGTTCCCATCACTGATATAAAAGAAAAATAGTTAAAAAAACGAAATGAAAATAATGAAAAACAACACAACTCAATTTCAATGCAATGTCACACAAAAAATTAAATAAAAATTAAAAAAAATATAAAATCTATGAACCTTCAAGTGATCAATGAAATCAGAAACATTGAAATGGAATTGTAACATATTTAGTATAGTGTGTATGTTTCTCTTACATGCATTAGATGGCACTGTTTAAAAAAAATCATGTTTTTACCTGTCACAGGTGTAACATCTATTGTTATTCTCAAGAAATGAATGGTATGGAAAACAACACAGCTCAATTCCAATGCAATGATATATAAGATCTACAAAATAATTTAATCAAAATGAAAAAAAAAATCTATGAAAATTCACTTTGTCAATGCAATCGGAAACATTTAAATTGTAACACATTTATGAAAGCATGTGTTGCTCTTACGTGCAACAAATGGCGCTGTTTCTTAAAAAAAGAATGTTTTTACCTGTTAAAGGCGTGTGGTATCCAAACTTATACTTACGAAATGAACAGTATGGTAAACAACAAAGCTCAATTCCAACATAATGTCACACAAAATAATTAAATCAAAATATAAATAAATAAAAATCTTTGAAAATTCAATTTATCAATGCAAACAATAAATTTAATCGTAACATATTTACCATAGCATGTGTTACTATTTCATGCAACAGATGGTGCTGTTTTTCAAAAAAACATGTTTTTACCTGTCACAGGTATGGCATTTATATAGTAGATATATAAAAACACGAACATATTTGAATGGAACGTTGTGTCAAAATTTAAAGCAATCGGTGAAGAACTTTGGGAGATTACAGCGTGTGTTGCTCATATATCCCACAGATGGCACTCTTTTTAAAAAAAAGCATGTTTTTTCCTGTCACATGTGAGGCATTTATATTGTTGGTATATAAAAACATGCGCCTATTTGAATGCAACGCTGTGTCAAAATTTCATAGTAATTGGTAAAAAGGTTTTAAAGATTTCCCTCACATGAAAAACATATGAAAAACACTTTTTCTTTTTTCAAAAAATCTTAATCTTTTTCAAAAAAGCATGTTTTTTCTCATCACAAGCGTGACATCTATATAGCATGTATATAAAAACTTGCTCGGATGTGAATGGAACGCTGTGTGAAAATTTTAAAGTACTTGGCGGAGACCTCTTGGAGATTAGCCAATTTGAACAAACGAACATTTACATATTTATATAGATTTTACAAAATACACCATAATTTTTATATTTAAACATGTAAAAACTATTTGTAATCCATTAGAAATGGTTTAAAAATCCGTATATTGTAAAACCTATCAGTTTGGATTTCGGGATTAAAAGTCTCTCAAATGCTCTCCTACACCATTCTCAATACAAGTTATTCGTACACCTAATGGAACACGCATATGAAAGTTTTCACAACGTTTTGTGCTTGCTAGGTTCATGTGCTTTGCTTAGAATATTTTTAAATAAGTTATATTTTGAATCCACATCAAAATTTCTTTTTAAATCATCCATTGCTGAGTTTACGTCTCGCTCCAAGACCAGCTCACTCCCGTGAGTGAGTGATTTCTGATTTCTGTTTCATCACTGTTCCCTAGCTCACTTTCTATTTCGATGTCATTAATCTGTGTTTCCCTGTTCATTAACACTAAGTTAAAAAAGTCACCCATGACACAAATACTGTTTGACCAAGATGCTCTAGATATTTCATCCCATAACTGCTTTGCTTCCATTCTAAGTTACGTGGCCCTGTATATAACTCCTATTATAAGATTCTTGCTTTTTCGTTTAATTCTAGCCAAATAGTTTCTGTGTGTGGCTCAGTTTTGATTCCCTCTTTCAGACTACATTTCAAATTTTCCCTAACAACATATGGCTACTCCCCCCCTCCTTATATATATATATATATATATATATATATATATATATATATATATATATATATATATATATATATATATATATATATATATATATATATATATATGTGAAATAATTTAAATCCATTTATTTGATATTCAGCTAATAGTTCTCTGTTTTCTACATTCATTGACGTTTCGGAAAGTGCAATAATATCTATTGCTTCTGTGCAAACAAGAACAATTAAATTGTTTATTTTTATTTCTTAGACTCTTACTGTTTGTGTAATATACCTTAAGTGTATTGTTATTTTGAGGCCCTTTTCCTTCCCTGTTCATTTTGCCTTTTTGTCCTCCACCAACACCTACTTTTATTGCCTCCTTTCTCCATATCAATTCCCATACCATTATGTATCTACATTTTTAACCTAAACAAACTCTTCTATCCACATTTACTTGTACTTGAGGATGTTTCAGCTTCCATGGTAACCTTGATCAGTATTGATTGTCTCTATAGACAACTGAGTCCAGGTATTGTTTGAATATCTAGGGACTATACCGAAGGTGGCTAGATCTGATAATTTGTGTACAGGAGGATCTTGTTCATCCTCAGACATGTCTGAATTTAAGTGGTGACTGTTCCCCACCTAGTCAAACAACCATCACTGGGTTGACTTGTTTGTTGTCGACAGGAGTGCGTTTCCTCAGACTCAATACTGGGTCAGTGAGTAATTTGCCTCCGGCAGACAATAACAGGTTCCTTCCCTGCTGTTTAGTTTGTCCAGTGATGAATTTGTGATAATTGTCTCCACCAACAAGTATTCTAATTTTGGTGAGGTGGTCAAACATGATTTTATTATCTGCCAACTTAATTCCCTTGTCTTGTAGGAATTTGACTGTTGTCCCTAGACCATGAACATATAGGTCTGATGGGATTTTGTTTACTACAATGTCCTGTTCGGGTTGGACATAACTCACTAAACGTGCTAATGGTTGGACAACTTCGTTGACTTGGGGTCCTGTGTTGGTCAGAAACCCTGATATATTTAGTTTTCCCTGATTAACAGGTTTTAATTTTAAATCATCTGCCTCCTTTTATGTGACAAATGTTTTATGAGACCCTTGGTCAAATAACTTGCGAGTATTGACCTCGGCCATTTTGATTTTATTGATGAGTTGGGCAGTGAGCAAAGTCGCATTATTTCTTGACTTGTCGATAGGACACTTATTTCCTGTCTTACTTTACAGTACTGTATGGTGCTGGAAGTCCTTTCTTCCTCCACCTTATGTTTTGGAGACTTGTTTTATGTCTTCACACAGTACTGAGTGGTACTGCCCTTTGTTACACCTGCTATTGGTGAGTAGTTGGGTTTCACAGGTCCTGGTGTTGTGGTATCAAAGGCACCTAGTGCATTTGTGCAACTCCTTGAGTCTCTTGACTCTTGTAGCACGATCAGAATAATTTGGGCAGTGAAATTAATTAATTCGGGCTGTTATAAAATGCTCTTCATAACCGAACAAGCATGTTTCCTCATCCTACAGCACGTTTGGGAGTCACCACCTTAGGTTCTACACTAACTGCAGGTTTGGAGAGATCCACTGCATAGGCGCCTACACTGCCTTGTTTCCACTTTGGAGTGGAGGTGGATGATTTGGGTATAGTAGGAGTACTGGAAGCCCTATGGTTTCACTGATTCCTTAGTGGATGAGTTTTCAATGGTTTTGATTTTATTTATTTCTTTTCATTCTATTTACAGTCATTCTCATACCCTCGAAGATTTCATTGAGAGAGAGAATGTCTGTTTTATAAAGAGAGCTGATTTCAGCTAGGACATCTCGAGGAAGCTCCGTTCGATGTCCAGCCTTAATAATTTATTACTTTCGCACGGGAACAACACAGCATTGCGTCATTTTTTTACTAGACGTAATCTCGGTAACGACGCAATGCTGCGTCGTTTATTAATATATTTGCCAAAAATCAGGATTTTATCCGATTTTTGGGGGACTGGTTTTAAAATGCGCGCCAATGTCTTCCCATTTTCTTTGTTGCGCCTCGTGGCCCTCAGGCGGAGCGGCACACGCCGTAGTCCCATTGTTTTCGCTCCACTGTTGTGACCGGTGTCGCCTCCCCTCGTGTCTCAAACGTGTGAACATTTCGGCTATTTTCCGTGGCTATATTTCTTACTGCGGCTTTAGAAACGATCTAGAAACTTTAGAAACTACTCCACAATGGATAGTGATCATGAACAAGGCCCTTCCAGGAAGAAAATTGCGAAAGAAAGGCGTGAAAAGGCGAAACTAAGTAGTGTGCAGGAGAAGTACAAGTGAGTGAGACTAACTCCCTCTAAGTTTCAGGCTGTATTTGACGATTTGTCTGGGTCATCTAGTGAGGAAACTGATGTCGATACTGATGAAGGTAGTGAACGTTTAGAAACAGAGACAGCCGATGAGGATTTGGGTAGTGATGAAAGTGAGGAGTCTGAGGATGAGACTGCCACTCGTGCACGGCGAGGTACTGGAGCTCGTGCCAGAGCCAGACGTACCACACGTACCCCAGTACCAACAGATTCTAATGAAGGGTGGTGTAGTGACAATACTGCACCCTTTGTGGACTATTTTACAGGTACACTAGGCTCGACTGTTCCTGTACCTACCACTGTTCCGGGGTTTATTCAACTCTTTCTGACTCAAAACTTGTTGAAATATATTGCCTTTGAAACTAATTTGCATGCTTCCCAAAGTAAGGCACGTACTGTGCAAACGACAAAGCACAGATGGGAACCAGTGACAGTGAAAGAAATTGCTAGATATTTGGGACTGACGATCTTGATGGGTATTTACCCGTTGCCAAGGCTTAGAATGTATTGGCAAACAGGCAGATTCTGGCACATACCTTGTTTCAACACTAGACAAGTTTAATATCCAATCCTAATGCAGATTAGCACAATTAATTTAATGAGAATGTATATATATATATATATATATATATATATATATATATATATATATATATATATATATACATATATATATATGGACGACTCTCAGTGGGAGCAAGCAACCCTTCCTGTAAGACTTGGCAACCTTGGTGTCCGCACAGCCTCCCAAATTGCTCTACCAGCCTTCCTTTCCTCCTCCCACGCATCGCACGACATTGTCAGAGATATCTTACCTGCAACCCTGAGAGATTCAGCAGGAATACACGATGCTGCTTTCACTGAATGTTCAAATCAGTGGGATGTTCTTGCAGCCCCAGCAACCATTATAGAGCCAACAAAACAACGCAAACAGTCCGGCTGGGACCACCCTCTAGTGGAAAAAGTAGCTGATGCCATGCTCAGCGCCGCAACATCAGACAGGGAGAAAGCCCGCCTCAGAGCAGTGCAAGCCCCCCATGAAGGAGACTTCCTCCTGGCAGTACCCATGTCAGCAATGGGCACGCGCCTAGATCCAGAATCCCTTCGTGTAGCAGTGGCCCTCCGCCTTGGTGCCCCAATTCACACTGAATACAAGTGTATTTGGAACAGGGTGGAAGCAGACCAATACGAACTGCATGGGTTGCATTGCGGAAGCACAAAGGGCTGGCATGCAAGACACAACGAGGTGAATGACATCATCAAGAGAAGCCTCGTCTCAGCTAGGTGCCCAGCGGAGAGAGAACCTCGCATCCTTGGGGTCCAAAACCCGGATTTCCCTGCACTTCGCCCTGATGGCATCACCATATGCTCATGGAAGGAGGGTAGACAGTTGGTGTGGGACTACACATGTGTATCCACCCTGGCTGACACCTATGTACACTTCGGAGCTGATCAAGCAGGTGTGGCGGCCAACCACAGGGAAACAGCAAAATCACTCAGGTACAGGCGACTGGCAGATCAATACCTCGTTGTTCCCATAGCGTCTGAGACGCATGGCCCCTGGGGCAAGAGTGCCTTGGGATTTCTCAAGGAATTTGGTTCCAAGCTCATTGACTTCACCAGAGACCCAAGGGCTTGCAGTTTCTTGTTTCAGCGCCTCAGTGTGGCGATCCAGAGAGGAAATGCTTGCTGCGTCGTCGGTTCCTGTACGGAAGCAGAGCTTCAAGAGATCCATAACCTTTAGGCATTTGTCTTGTATGTTTTGTAACCTTTATATATATATATATATATATATATATATATATATATATATATATATATATATATATATATATATATATATATATATATATATATGTATATATATATATATATATATATATATATATATATATATATATATATATATATATATATATATATATATATATATATATATATATATATAATATATTGTTTCTTATATTCTTTTTCACTGTTGATGGTAACTGAAAAATCAATTCGCCAAAATTCATTTTTATTTCTAGTCTAACGCGACACTTGAACGCGTTTCGTAAAACTTATTACATTTTCAAAGACTTTAGTTTACACACACACAACTATAACTGAACAGAGTTTTAAAACAGCTTCGATTTTATACCTGCATTTGGGTGAGGTGATATGTTACAACAGTTTTGGATGAGGTGAAAACACAGAACACGAAACAATGGGTATAATATTTTGTATGTTAAAGGGAAGAATGGAAGTAACTGCAAAGGGCCTATTAGCCCATATTTCTTGATGCTTCTATATTGGTGCATATTTTTGAAGTGGGTAGAATATTGTAGTGCATTAATTGGCTGTTGATTGCTGGTGTCAACTTCTTAATGTGTAGTGCCTCGCAGATATCTAGCCGCCTGCTATCGCTGTATCTATCGATGATTTCCGTGTTTTTTGGTAAGACTTCTCTGGTGATGGTCTGGTTGTGGGAAGAGATTATATGTTCCTTAATGGAGCCCTGTTGCTTATGCATCGTTAATCGCCTGGAAAGAGATGTTGTTGTCTTGCCTATATACTGAATTCTTTGAGGTTTACAGTCCCCAAGTGGGCATTTGAAGGCATAGACGATGTTCGTCTCTTTTAAAGCGTTCTGCTTTGTGTCTGGAGAGTTTCTCATGAGTAGGTTGGCAGTTTTCTTGGTTTTATAGTAGATCGTCAATTGTATCTTCTGATTTTTGTCTGTAGGGATAACGTTTCTATTAACAATATCTTTCAGGACCCTTTCCTCCGTTTTATGAGCTGTGGAAAAGAAGTTCCTGTAAAATAGTCTAATAGGGGGTACAGGTGTTGTGTTAGTTGTCTCTTCAGAGGTTGCATGGTGTTTCACCTTCCTTCTTATGATGTCTTCAACGAAACCATTGGAGAAGCCGTTGTTGACTAGGACCTGCCTTACCCTACAGAGTTCTTCATCGACTTGCTTCCATCCTGAGCTGTGGCTGAGAGCACGGTCGACATAAGCATTAACGACACTCCTCTTGTACCTGTCTGGGCAGTCACTGTTGGCACTGAGGCACATTCCTATGTTTGTTTCCTTAGTGTAGACTGCAGTGTGGAAACCTCCGCTCGTTTCCATGACTGTTACATCTAGAAAGGGCAACTTCCCATCCTTCTCCATCTCATAAATGAAACGCAACACAGAATTCCGCTCAAATGCCTCCTTCAGCTCCTGCAGATGTCTGACATCCGGTACCTGTGTAAAAATGTCGTCAACATACCTGCAGTATATGGCTGGTTTCAAGTTCATGTCGACTAAGACCTTTTGTTTGATGGTACCCATGTAGAAGTTCGTAAAGAGGACACCTAGAGGAGAACCCATGGCGACCCTATCTACTTGCTTATACATGTGCCCATCCGGGCTCAAGAAGAGTGCTTCTTTAGTACAAGCTTGGAGTAGTTTCCTTAGAATGTTTTCTGGTATGTCAAGAGGAGTACAGGCCGGATCACGATACACTCTGTCCGCTATCATCCTGATTGTTTCATCCACAGGTACGTTGGTAAACAGTGATTCTACGTCCAACGAGACTCTTATCCCTGTGGCCTGTGTTCCTCTCAGTAAGTCAACAAATTCCTTTGGAGACTTCAGGCTGAAGGTGCAAGGGACATAAGGAGTCAGCAAGCCGTTGAGTCGCTTCGCCAGTCTGTATGTGGGCATGGGTATCTGGCTAATGATTGGCCGAAGTGGGTTTCCAGGCTTATGTGTCTAGACATTTCCATACGCATATCCAGGCTTATATTCCCCAATAATCTTTGGCAGATGGAGTCCGGATTTCTTGGCATTCACAGTTTCGATCAATTTGTTGACCTTTGCCTTCAATTCGGCTGTAGTGTCCTTCGTTACCCTTTGGAATTTAGTTTGGTCAGAGAGAATGAGGTTCATTTTCGCCAGATATTCGTCTTTTTTAAGAATGACGTATATTGGCGACTTGTCACCTCTTCTGACGACTATCTCCTTGTTCTCACGAAGGCTCTTAGCTGCCGCTTTGTGCTCAGGGGACAGTATGGTGCTTCTGTAATTGCCTCGATTCTTTCCTCCTTCTGCAATAAGTTCTGCTTGTAAGGTGTCTTTGGTGGTGACCTTCTTTTGTGTCTCGAGGTCGAATATGTAGTCCAACAGGATCTCCAACTCCACTTTCCGGGCCATCTCACTTGGTCTGGACATAACGTGATAGTTTATACCCAGATTTAGGAGAGTGACTTGGTCCTCAGTGAGGTTGATTCCTGCAAGGATCAGGAAGCCGTCTCTTGGTCGTGGAATTGTCATAGGTTCTCCATATAACGTTGTTAGTTTCTTGATTATCCTGGTTTCGGTGCTGAGGCGATGTCGATCTGTGAGGATGTTGAGGTGTTGCTCGATGCGAGTACGGAGACTTTCGTCGATGTTGCTGTTTCTCCATTCGTTTGTAGCATGAAGTAGTTGCATTTTGTTGTCTTTGATTTCATTTTCTGCCTTGTATATCTGATTACGAATCAGATCTTGGCGATATTTTATCGTGAAGGCTTGATTCCTTGCTGCTGGGTCTTGCGTTTTAATATAAGTATATTTTGGTAGCAGTCTTTCCTGTAGACATATATTATTAAATATGACCGAAAAAGTAAGATTAATAATTCTAACACGAATTTTCTCAATGTTTCTTATATTCTTTTTCTTTTTCTTAAGTTTCTTATTATTCTTATATCCTATATTCTTAGTCTACACTAAGGAAACAAACATAGGAATGTGCCTCAATGCCAACAGTGACTGCCCAGACAGGTACAAGAGGAGTGTAGTTAACGCTTATGTCGACCGTGCTCTCAGCCACAGCTCAGGATGGAAGCAAGTCGATGAAGAACTCTGTAGGGTGAGGCAGGTCCTAGTTAACAACGGCTTCTCCAATAGTTTCGTTGAAGACATCATAAGAAGGAAGGTGAAATGCCATGCAACCTCTGAAGAGACAACCAACACAACACCTGTACCCCCTATTAGACTATTTTACAGGAACTTCTTTTCCACAGCTCATAAAACGGAGGAAAGGGTCCTGAAAGATATTGTTAATAGAAACGTTATCCCTACAGACAAAAATCAGAAGATACAATTGACGATCTACTATAAAACCAAGAAAACTGCCAACCTACTCATGAGAAACTCTCCAGACACAAAGCAGAACACTTTGAAAGAGACCAACGTCGTCTATGCCTTCAAATGCCCACTTGGGGACTGTAAACCTCAAAGAATTCAGTATATAGGCAAGACAACAACATCTCTTTCCAGGCGATTAACGATGCATAAGCAACAGGGCTCCATTAAGGAACATATAATCTCTTCCCACAACCAGACCATCACCAGAGAAGTCTTACCAAAAAACACGGAAATCATCGATAGATACAGCGATAGCAGGCGGCTAGATATCTACGAGGCACTACACATTAAGAAGTTGACACCAGCAATCAACAGCCAATTAATGCACAACTATATTCTACCCACTTCAAGACTCCGCACCAATATAGAAGCATCAAGAAATATGGGCCAATAGGCCCTCTGCAGTTACTTCCATTCGACCCCTTTAACTTTACCCAAAATATTACCCCATATTTCGTGTTCTATCATGTGTTGAAAGTTTGTTTTCACCTCATCCAAAACTGTTGTAACATATCACCTCACCCAAATGCAGGTATATAAAATGAAAAGCCGTTTGAATTATATCATAGTAAGAAATCTGTTTAGTGTTTGCAGGTTATAGTTGTGTGTGTGTAAACTAAAGTCTTTGAAAATGTAATAAGTTATTACGAAACGCGTTCAAGTGTCGCGTCAGACTAGAAATAAAACTGAATTTTGGAGAACTGGTTTTTCAATTACCACCGACAGTGAAAAGAAACAAGAAATATTGAGAAAATTCGTGTTAGAATTAATAATCTTACTTTTTCGGTCATATTTAATAATATATGTCTACAGGAAAGACTGCTACCAAAATATACTAATATATATATATATATATATATATATATATATATATATATATATATATATATATATATATATATATATATATATATATATATATTATATATATATATATATATGTCGTACCTAGTAGCCAGAACGCACTTCTCAGCCTACTATGCACGGCCCGATTTGCCTAATAAGCCAAGTTTTCTTGAATTAATATATTTTCTCTATTTTTTTTCTTATGTAATGATAAACCTACCCATTTCATTATGTATGAGGTCAATTTTTTTTATTGGAGTTAAAATTACTTAGATATATGACCGAACCTAACCAACCCTACCTAACCTAACCTAACCTATCTTTATAGCTTAGGTTAGGTTAGGTAGCCGAAAAAGTTAGGTTAGGTTAGGTTAGGTAGGTTAGGTAGTCGAAAAACAATTTATTCATGAAAACTTGGCTTATTAGGCAAATCGGCCATGCATAGTAGGCTGAGAAGTGCGTTCTGGCTACTAGGTACGACATATATATATATATATATATATATATATATATATATATATATATATATATATATATATATATATATATATANGTGGCGAGCCGGGTGGTTTGGTATGGTGTTATTATTCATGTATTTGTTTGTGTTATTACTTTTCCCTGTGTGTTTTCTTCATGCTTTAGGTATTGTGTTTGTTTTTTTATTTTCCTTTGTTATTGGCTTGTTGTATAATGTGATTTCGTGTTATATTTCATGTTGTTCATACTGGTGTGCTTTGTTGTCGGTTCTTCAGGCCGGTGCTTCCGTCTATTTTGATTTATGCTGCAAATATGTTTTGTAATGTTTTAAATTGCTCCTCTGTTTTGCTTGCGTGTTTGTAATTGTTTTCTGTTTTGTATTTAATTGTGATTTTCTCATCCATTTATTGTAACCTTCTCCAGTTTTGGTGATTGTTGTACTGTTGGTCCTTCTGGCCGGCGGTGTCTTGTTTTGTATTATGTTTCACTTGTTGTTTTGTTGTTTTATTGTATTTAACTTGCATGCTTGCATGTAAAAAAAAAAATATCGGCCAATTAGCCTAACGTCTATTGTGGGAAAGTTACTTGAATCTAACTGAAAATACCATTCGTCTTCATCTTTAAAAACATTAGTAAATGATTTACAACATCGTTGTAAATCATTACAACGAATTTTAGACAGAATGGAAGCAAAGCATCTATGGGATGAAATATCTAGGGCATCTAGATCTAACAGTATTTATGTCATGGGTGACTTTAATTTGAGTGGAATAAACTGGTTGAACAAAACAGGGAATAGTGAAGCAGAAGATTTTCTAGAATTAATTGACGATTGCTTTCTTACGCAACACATTAAGGAACCAACACGGGAAAACAATATTTTAGATTTAGTGTTAACTAACAGGGAAACACAAATTAATGACATCGAAATAGGGAGTGAGCTAGGGAACAGTGATCACAAAGAAATCAGATTTGGCATAGAATGGAATAGACCTGTAGGAGAAAATTCTGTTAAAGTGCCAGATTTTCGAAAAGCTGATTTAATAGCCTAAGAAATTTTTTGGGTCAAATTGATTGGAAAGTCTTGGGTATGGGGTGTGGGCCGGTCTTGGAGCGAGACATGAACCCAGCGATAGGTGATGTAAATGGGGATTTCGATGTAGATTCAATTTATAACGTATTTAAGAATATTCTAAACAAAGCACAGGAACGTAGTATACCACACAAATTGAATAGATCGATTACTAATGACCCAAAGTGGATAACAAAGAATTTGAAGAATCTTATAGGTAAAAAGAGAGCTTGGTACAAGAGGATTAAAAATGGGGAGGTCACTTTAGAACAGGAATTCGTACAACTAGTTAGAAATGTTAAAAAAGAGATAAGGAAAGCAAAAAGAAACTATGAAGTTCGTATAGCAGGGCAAGCAAAGACAAATCCTAAAGGGTTTTTTCAGTTATATCGAACTAAGACTAGGGAAAGGATAGGTCCATTAAAAACTGAGACAGGTCAAATAACAGATAGTGATGAAGAGATGAGTAGTATTTTTAATAAATATTTTGTATCTGTATTTACTAAAGAGGAACTTAACAATATGCCTTCAGCCCAACAAGTCTATGTGGGTGGGGACGAGGACAGGTTGACGAGTTTAGCAGTTACCAGGGAGGATGTTCTTAAACAAATAGTAAAACTCAAACCAAACAAATCCCCAGGGCCGGATGAAGTGTTTGCCAGAGTGCTGAAAGAATGCAAAGAGGAGCTTTGTGACCCACTGTCAATCATATTTAATAAATCAATAGAGTCAGGCAGAGTGCCAGAGTTTTGGAAAGTTGCTAATGTGATACCAGTTTTTAAGAAAGGAGATAGATCACTTGCGTCTAACTATCGACCAATTAGCCTAACGTCTATTGTGGGAAAGTTACTCGAATCTATAATAGCAAATAAAATTCGTCTTCATCTTGAAAAACATAAATTAATAATTGAGTCGCAACATGGTTTTATAAATGGCCGTTCATGTTTAACAAATTTGTTATCTTTTTATTCTAGCATAGTTGAGGCAGTTGATAGTGGTAAGGATTGTGATGTTGTGTACCTTGACTTTAGCAAAGCTTTCGATACAGTGCCACATGAAAGACTGATTAAAAAGATAGAGGCTCATGGTATTGGGGGTGCTATATTAAGCTGGATTAGGGCATGGCTATACCAAAGGAAACAGAGAGTTAGTATAAATGGAGTCAAGTCAGAGTGGGAAAATGTTGTAAGTGGAGTGCCTCAAGGCTCTGTCTTGGGACCTCTGTTGTTTATAATATATATAAATGATTTAGATTCAGGTTTGAGTAGCAACATTTGCAAATTTGCCGATGATACGAAATCGGTAGGGAAATTAATTCGGAGGAGGACTCACTATCACTTCAAGTTGATCTAGATAGGGTTTTGAAATGGTCAAAGGACTGGCAGATGCAGTTTAATGCTGATAAATGTAAAGTTCTGAGGCTAGGTAATGATGATAGAGTTACAAGATACGAGCTAGATGGTGTTGAGATTGCGAAGTCGGATTGCGAAAGGGATCTGGGAGTTATAATTAGTAAGAATTAAAACAAAAGGATCAATGCATAAATGTTCGTAATAAGGCAAATAGGACACTCGGATTTATTAATCGCAGCGTAAGTAACAAGACACCTGGTGTGGTTCTCAAGCTATATCTTGCTCTGGTTAGGCCCCATTTAGATTATGCAGTTCAGTTTTGGTCGCCATATTATAGAATGGATATAAATTCACTTGAACGTGTCCAGCGTAGGATGACTAAGTTAATTCCCCAAATTAGAAATCTTTCATATGAAGAAAGATTAACAAAGCTTAATTTGCATTCACTGGAAAGGCGAAGAGTTAGGGGTGACATGATAGAGGTTTACAAGTGGATGAATGGACATAACAAAGGGGATATTAATAGGGTATTGAAAGTATCAACACAGGACAGAACGCGAAACAATGGGTATAAATTGGATAAGTTTAGATTTAGGAAAGACTTGGGTAAATACTGGTTCAGTAACAGGGTTGTTGATTTGTGGAACCAATTGCCGCGTAACATTGTGGAGGTGGGGTCCCTCGATTGTTTCAAGCATGGGTTGGACATGTATATGAGTGGGATTGGGTGGTTATAAATAGGAGCTGCCTCGTATGGGCCAATAGGCCTTCTGCAGTTGCCTGTGTTCTTATGTTCTTATGTTCTGATTCCTTGATGGACGAAATAATGCTGTGGTGCTGTGGCTAGTGCTGTGAACATCATGAATAGCATTGAATCACTGATATTTGAACATTGTACCAAGTCATTATCCCACTCAGGCTCTTCTATAATACTATCATGGCTAAATAATACAGGTTATATATATATTTTGACATTATTAGGCGATGCTGTGGTCACACACTGAACAGCAGAGCTGTGCGCTCATGCTGCGAGCGCCAGCCTTGGTTGCTCACTCACTACTGAGGCTCTGACACCCGGCAATGTGGACCATGACTTTTTTTTAAGATGGCGTCTGTTTACAAGAGCCCTGAGGAAGCTGATGTGAACCCCATGTATCCGCGGGAGTTTTGAATGGAACGTGAAAAATAAAAACACCCGGAGGTGCGTTCGCATCCGAAGCCTGGGCCTGCAGGCATGTTGCACAGTTAAAGGGTTAAATACAGTACACCCTCTGTCTGAACTCAGATGACACAAATTTGGACACGCATCTTATTATGTTTAACACCAAAATTTGAACTACGTGGGTTTGAGTTTGCCTGTACACGAGTTGTTGCACAAGTTTCAGGCAGCCAGGATGACATTTTAGTACACAATGCTAAAATATCACTCTCTCACATAGTGACTCCTCACATTTATCTTGTGTTTACACTATTTAGATTAGCTTCTTGGATCATGCAAGCTACCCAAGTCTCTGCACTTCAATTTTGTACTGTACTGCACTTGTGATTGAAAACCTAAAACGAGTATTTAATAGTACAGTGTATTCAGATAGGTTAACTATTTTAGAGAAATGAGAAAAATTATAAGGGACACGTTTCTATAATTCATCAGTTTTTCTATATAAACTCTTGTCAAATTCACTCTGAATAAAGAAAGCATACTGATAAAATATATATTTTTTAGTTTCATCCTTTTAACCACTGTGATGTGCCGAGTTTATTGTGACATTCCCCCTATGCGCATGAAATCAAGTGTTTCCCAAAAATTATTTTTGTTTGAAAAATGATAAATTCCCTACCGTGAGCATGTCTATGTAAAAATAAATACCAAAATCCACTTACTTTGGCTGTGGGGATGTGGACAAGGTGCGCTGTGACATCATCACGGGCTCGTCGCCCATGCATGACGCTCCCAGAGGTGGTCACGTGGGCCATTCAAGCACCAGTTGCCACAAATATATTTTCCATTACTTGTTCTATGTATTTCCAATGCAGTTTTATGTGTGTTTTTTATCGTATATGATGCATATTTGTGTCCTTTACAATATGTATACAATAGAACGTTCATAATGTTCCATGGAACTGTGATACATGTGTCAGTAATGTGTCCACAATAAATGTTTATTGTCGCAATATTACTCGTTAAAAATTCACTAAAATTACAATATATACAGTTTCACACACTATTTACACAGTAACACACTGTATTACACACTCAATACTTCAGAAGTGAGTAATAATCAATGAAGTAGTCCATGGTACACAGCGCGACTTCGCTCTCGTTGCACCAGGTACAGATAGATTTTCGCTTACCGTTTTGTGCTTGCAGATAACGCACTCACGTACACCATTGGCTTTAGTACTTGCAGGCGGCATGTAGCCAAGCTTGTAAAGTGTAAGTAGTCTTGAACAGATTATAGGAAAAGATAAATTTGTAAGGTAGTCTTGAAAAGATCACTTTGTAAGGTCCCTGACTGGAAAAGATTCAGTCATTCTGAAAGAGATTCAGCTATTCTTGAAAAATATCTACGGAAAATGCCACCATGGAAGCTGCTAACACTGTTCATCTATGCTACTTGTATCAGATGCATCATCGCTGAACCCAGAAAACGATTCATCTATGTATCATCTATATAAATTGGATGGCATAAGTGGGCAAGGGTGGCGCTCAGAGCTACAACTGGATACGCTCCTGTATCATCCTCATAGGTGCTGTATCACTTGCATCCGACTTTTGTGTTAGGTCCTTATTGCACCTAGCTTCATCAATATCATGACCCTTATGTTCTTCAAGCAATAAGGTCTGAATTTCACAGACAGAGAGCGATCTTTCAATACAGCATCAGACAGGTGTTTGGGAGCCAGAGGAGTGTGCGCCACCCATGGTTGCTTACTCAGTACTCACCCAGCCAGCAGCCCTAGGACATTCTGGGATTTTTTCTCAAAATGGCTGCCTCTCACTGGAGGTCCCAAGAATCCATTTCGTACCCAACCTACCGCGAGCGCATTTCGACCGTGTATGAAAAATAAAAAAAAAACTTTTGTCGGTTGACGCAGTAATGGGCGAACGGCATTTGTCATTTGGCATAGTGCAGTGGTTAATCAAGGAGAAAATATAGCTAAAAGAAGGTAGCAGCTGTAAACAAAGAAAATGTCCCAGAGCCAAAAGAACAAACCTCCCACTTCTGAAGGTGAACAGGAAGCTCCCCAACCCTACAGACGGAAGTGAGAACCAATAGAAACACCACCACAAGGAAAAGACATATTACAAAAGAAGATGCAGAGAAAAAAAGATGAAAGAAAAACAAGCAAATGCTCCAGAGATGAGGAAGGCTCTGGAGAAGCAGCAGCAAGCTAGAGTAGAAAAAGGAATGAGACAACCTAAAAAACAGCAAAATCAAAATGTCAACACTAAAACGAAGTCTGCCAAGACTGCCCAGGAGGAACTAACAGAAAAGAGGAGTCTGCCAGCACTGACACCAAAGAGACAAAAAGCTCTGTGAGGAAGCAAAAGTATGAGACACAAGATGCTGATTGACAAACAGCCAAGACAGAAGAGAGATATCAAGCAGCAACAACAGCAAAGACATAGTATGAAGAGACAGCCGTGTACTGTATCTTTATATTGCTGCAAAATTAAATTTGCATTTGTGACACCATAAGACCCATCTCAGAATCCCACACACGGTGGTAAACTAGACTCAAAATCCAAACACAAAAATCAGTAGAGGACCTCAAACAATTAAGGAACATACTCTGACTGAACCTCGGAAACAGGAGAAGCCACAGAAAAACGTGTATATTCAGACACCCGAGTGAGAAAAGCCGGGAATCAAGGCTGAGCCAGCCAGCATAGAGCCAGAAAGACCATCTTGCCAGCAAACATCTCCGATCCGAACAGAAAGAAGAGGAAATTGAACTGGCCCTGAGCCACTTGGTGAAAGCTGATCACAAAATCTCCAGGCCAGGTCCAAGTAGTCTGTGAACAGACTACTATGAAGTCTTATATCTGTGAACAGATATAGGAGGAGCAAGGAGCCACAAGACCAGATCCCAAAAAGCCAAAAGAGAAAAATGGTGGGCAAGAATCTGTTGAAGCACAAATAAAGCCCAAACCAGACAGGCCTTCTTGAGGTTATCTTGAGATGATTTCGGGGCTTTTAGTGACCCCGCGGCCCGGTTCTCGACCTGGCCTCCACCCCCAGGAAGCAGCACATGACAGATGACTAACTCCCAGGTACCTATTTACTGCTAGGTAGCAGGGGCATCAGGGTGAAAGAAACTCTGCCCATCGTTTCTCGCCGGCACCCGGGATCGAACCTGGGACCACACTATCACGCGTCCAGTGTTCTGTCCGCTCAGCCACTGGCCTGATGCAGGAAAAGGGGCAACATCAGAGAAATCGATGCAGAGGCCAAAAAAAAGACTGCCAAGTAGAAAGCCATGCAAGCAAAGTGCAAAGGCTACCACATAACCACTTGAGTAGCCAATGGGAAGCCTAGACATTATTCACCTCCAGAATGATGTAAAAAACCAGCGTTGAATGTAATGAAACGCCATTTTCTGGGTGAGTCCCGGAGGCTCCCCGGAGCTATCCCAGGCTGATATGCTAATGTCAGACTTTGGCATCAGTCATGTGTATGGAGTTCTTAGGCCTACCGGGGACCACGGCCAGAACCGGGCCCCCTCAGAGAGGCAAGGGGAGCAATGGCCTATAGAAGCCCCCGTGTGATTGGAAGCATTCTATGTCTGCCATCGACCGGGACAGGCACCCAGAAAGGTAAGCGCCCCAAAACAAACCCCTATTCTGGTTAAAATTGCTACCAAAAGCCAAACTAGTGGATAGAACTCCCCAACAGAAAAACAAGCAAACTAGTATGACGTCACACGTCACCGCGCCGCTGTCTGCGCAGCTCCCCCCTCCCCGGGAGGGGGAAGGGGGAGCCCCAGACCTCCCACGCCGGCTATCCACCCATCAGTTCTGAGGCTGGATGTCAAGACACGCGAAAAAAACGCCGACCGGAGGGAGGGAGGGTTGCCGGGGAGCCTCCGGGACTCACCCAGAAAATGGCGTTTCATTACATTCAACGCTGGTTTTCTGGGGGGAGCCCCGTCGGCTCCCCGGAGCTAACTACCCACAGAGGAAGATCAAAAGGGACGGAACCGGGAGGCGGACACCACGCACCCCTCCCCCTGGAAGCGATACAACCGGCAGCAACGCCAACCCAAGGCGCCACAGCCCCGGAAAGTCCTGGGAACAACACAAGAACAACGAGCAGCAAGGCCCCCGAACGAACACCAAAGATCCATGCCCGAAAGACTGCTCGAACACGTCATCCAGACGGCAGCGAGAGCAGCAAAGCCACGAACATCACGGGCAGGAGTTAAGAACACAGGCAGCCGAGCCGCAAGAACACGGCTGACAACCCAGGACACCATCACAGGCGAACCGGGAAGAACAGAACCGGATCAACGCAAAACGCGCTCCGGACACAGACGCCATGGCACACAGCGGAGACCAGGATGGTGCAAGCGGCGCACGAACAGGCCGGAGGGGAAACGACGCACAAGACAGCGTACTAACGGTGTAGAAGCAACACCAAGACCGAAAGCAAGCCAAAGCGGCCCCGCCAGCGCCGCACAAAAGAGAGGCGACAGTATGTGGCACGACGACGGCCCCCAACCCCCACCAAAAACCAAGCCGACGCTAACAAGAGGAACCACCTAAGAAGGGACAGGAAAAGGAAGGACCGCCAAAACACCCCATACTGCCGCCAAGAGAAACACGCAGGTGGGACACCGACCACCAGCTGGAGGCGAGACCACGAGGCAGACGGAAGCAGCCCCGACAAGGCCCCTCCAAGCCCAGGAAAAGGCGGAGCCGCAAGAAGATCTCGGGCGCGACCACCGAACTCAGGTGGCACAAGAAGATGGAACGTCTGCCGACCAGCATCCCAAAGTATCTCCGGGAATTCTCATCATCTGTCGATGGAGACCTGACCAAATGTAAACTGGGTCAACAAAATTATTCGCACACCCTCCGTCACTATGTGATGGAGTGCGAAAAGATACGTGAAGTTAGAGACAATTCTATAACCAATGTTCCAGCGATGTGCAAAGATTTCATTCAAAAGGATCTGCCACCAGAAATTGTAGCCAAACATCCCCAGTTTGCTAACAGTAGGTAGCAACTGAGTGATTGTAACCTATCCACCGCTGCCCACTGGATGGGGGGCGGTGTGCAGGACAAACATATAAATTTTGACACTAGCACTTCACATGTCAGTTGCTTAATTTAGAACCTGTACTTGAGGTCGATCTCGAACCCATTGTTGATGTGACGACTTATATTGAATTTGTAACTAGCTCATCAAGATTGTAACTTGCTGAGCTAAATGAATGTGGGGTTCAGTCCCTGAGCCCATTATGTGCCTCTAACCCTTTCCACTACCGCCCACAAGATGGGTATGGGGTGCATAATAAATGAACGAAACTAACTGCCGAACAGAAGAACTCCAAGCAAGCAAACCTGCCAGGAGTTCAGAAATGACGGGTCCGACGCGGGACATCGCCAGACCCCGAAAAACCCAATTGGCAGGGCAAGCAAGGAAACCAAAGAAGGCGGACGGGTTGCCGCCAGAACCGTACCCGAACCAAGAGGTACGAGCAACTGCAACAGACCGAGACAAAGAAGCACACCACAGGACCCAGGCCGAAAAAAGCCCAAGAAGCCAAGGAACACACGTAGAACACCCCTGCGGCAGAGGAGGAAAACAAGGGAACGCACAAGCAAGGAAGTGGTGGAAACCGACCACGCCCCCCAACATAGCAGCAAGTGCAGGCAAAACAGACAAAAGGAGATGCCAGGAAAAACGACAGGGGTGAGACAGTACGAAAGAGCAGAAGCATAAAAACCCCAGGAATAAGGACACGCCACCGCAAAACACGGTACTAAAGCACACGCGCAGTAGTAGCAACAGGCACCACCGCAACATGCCACAGGTAAAGAGCAACTCGCTTCTGCAAAGGCAGAGAATGGAGCAGACAGACCCCAGACAGGGCCCACGGAGACACGACAGAACCCAGCAGGCCCAGGAACCCGCATACCAGGCGACCGACGGCGGAGAAACCCCGCTCAAAATCGGCAGGATGGGGAACTGGGAGCTCACGTACACCCCAAGCCTGGCCCGAGGCCAGGCTAGACCGGCCAGAGGGAGGCCCACCAGGCAGCCACATGGAGCGGCCTGCAGGCCCACAGACTCCCCACAACCAGGATGGCCATAACTAATTCGAAAGCAAGCTAGCGTGCCCCGGAAGTCCACGGATGGACCATAAGGGGCATAACTGGCAATCCCCCACAGTGTTCAGCGTTGTTACACCTATAATAGGGTAAGTAACAATTGTAATTACGAAACCATAAGACGCTCATTTCAACATACTAAGTAGGGTAAGGAAGGTCGGTGTTTTCCATGAAGTTCCGAAAAGGAAAACGATGATGTTTAGCATGTCACCCATGCACGTAACTAATAAGGCAAGAACGACTTATTAAATGTTGCGAGGACGGGGTGGTTCAAGAGAGAACTGGAGAAGCACCTCCAAAGGATACCCGATCAACCAGGCTGTGACTCGTACGTTAGGCAGCGAGCAGCCACGTCCAACAGCCAGGATGAGCAGTCCAGGAGGCCTGGTCGACGACCGGGCCGCAGGGACGCTAAGCCCCGGAAGCACCTCAAGGAAAACCCCAAGGTAATTTTCCAGCAAGAAGGCGTATGCTCGCACGTAGGTCTTTTAACAACTGCAGACCTCTGAAGGATATACAGTGTTCCCCGATGGTGCCTATAGCACCACTGCACTCCACTGGTACTATCCCGCAAGTTCTACCAGATAAGCGGGACCCAAAAACCAGAGTGCAAAAACCTTGCAAGCACAGCCAGGAGCCCTACCAGGCGAGTACAGAAACCAACACCACAACCCCCACACCTCATAACACTAACAAAGGTGGAACCCCTGAATGACCCTAGCATGGGTTGGACATGCACAAGAGTGGGACAGGAAGGGGTGAAAAGGGGGACAGACACTGGTGTGCGAACGGTCTCAGTCGTACAAAAAGATACCCAAATAAAGACAGGTATATAACACCGCATCCAGCACCCTGCCAAAAGACGCCAGACCGCAGAAACTCACCTGGCTAACGGTAGCACGAAGTGACACGACTCAACCGAGCCCAGAAGAACCTGGGAGCACTGACAGGTGAAGACGCCAGAGCCGGACCTGCAGGAGAGCAGGGGAGAGGCGAAGAAGGCGGCCCACACCCATGACACAGAGAAAACCTCTGCGGCCTCCCCACAACTGGAACCCAGGACACCCCCGGAGCGAAGGGGCACACACCGCGCCAAGGGAGAAGAGCGAGAGGCGAAGCACTGGAGCAAGAAGGCGTCTAACACCAGCACTACACACCGCCCAAACCAAAACAAACTCCGCGGCGCACGCGCATGACACGCTGGCCGAAAACGCGCAACAGTCTCTGCGGGAAGGCGGCAACCAGGACTACTGCACTAAAAAGAAGCCAAAAGAGTGAGCAGGAACAATAAAACCGGCCAAAGAAGCGAAGACAGAGCCCAAAATAAAGCACGCAGCCGGGCCACAAGCAGCCCAACAAGGCTACAAGTAGCCCAACAGGGCTACAAGTAGCCCAACTCGGCGACAAGGACGAGGAGCCGACAGACGTTCCAATAACGCGGGAAGTAGCGAAACACCTTCCCGAACCCTCGAGAACACGGAAGCCAAAACCAGTCCCGAAGGCACACAAAGGCGCAGGCGCACCCGAGACCAGGAGTCACGTAGAACCCCCAAAACGGGGAAACATGACGAAAACACCGTCCCAAAAGGGGGTGGGGGGAAACATCCACCCACAGGACGGAACCAACCGACTCAAAGGCCAAGGAACCGAGCCCGGGGAGGGGCTGACACCCAACAGCACGTACGGCGAGTGGGGAGGAAAACCCTACTCCGCGTAACCACAAGCCCCGCCTAGAGGGGGAGAAAAACCCCCACGGGGTCCAACGGGGCCATTAAGGCCTCCCAAGTCAGCCCCTCCCCAGCCCCGGGAACCCACACGACAGGCCCCGGGGCCGAGCCGTCCCCCCAAAGCCCCGGCCGTACCAGAAAACCGGGGCAGCCGTGAAAACACGAAGGAAGGGAGCCCACTGGCAGACTCTTACAACACGGCTGGAGGAACAGGCTCAAATGCCCCCGTCACTACCCCGGAAGGGGATTCCCCGAGACTGCCCGAGTCTCAACACCAACAAACCCCGCCCTGAACCTACAGACGGTAAGGAACCGGATGCAGGCAGGAAGGGGAATCCAGGGGAAAAACAAGAACCAAAACGGGGCAGCCCCGGGGCTCCCGGGGAGTTACCACGAGAGCGTTGCCACCACCAAGGCTCAAGTGCAACGCCCCTGCTGCCCGCACCAGCTGTGCACAACTGGGTAAGCGAGCCACAACGAGCAACAAACTCGCAGGACTCTGGGTCGAAGGTGTCACCGACCCCACAGGCAGCAGACGGAGGCAAAACAGAGAGTCACCCAGAGACAAGGGGTGAGCAACCCTCAAACTCGCTGGAAGCGAGGGGGGGGCTCTGGGGTCACATCCATCGGACCCTCGCGCCCCCAGGGGTTTCCCAGGGTCCCGAGCGTTTACTATAAGAGGACTCGCGCTCAGGTAATCCCAGGCAGGGTACTGCTAACCGGCACCCAAAACTACCAAACAACTTTCTAAGAGCTGAACCCCCGGGACGTGTACACTCACGGGGACCAAGCAGGGGGTACCACCAGAAAACTCAGAACACAAGGGACACCAGGGGCAAGAACGAAGGCAGACCCCCCCACCAGGTAGATAAACAAAAAGAAAAAGAAAACCCCGCAAGAGGACAGCGTACCCAAGCGGAACAGAGCCGGCCGCTATGATTGGGAAAGACAAGCTGCACAGTACCCTGCGCCCCACCAGTGCAAAACTGCCCCTTACTCTAAGGCGAACAAGGGAGACAGAACACCCGAGCACACAAAGAGCGGCCGAAAACCAAGCAGTAAACGGCCTAGCAGGGGCAGACCCCAAGGAACTTGTGGAAGGTGGCCCCAAGTCCCAAGGGCAGTACTTACAGGGCACCTAGGGATGGGAACCCTAGGCGCATGCAGCCCGAGTACTGGAGAATCACTCCCGGCTCACGCACCACCTAGAAAAACAGACACCACACTCTAGGTACAGTGCTGAAACAACCACTGGAGCCGGAGCACATAACCGGTGCCTATAGCATCAGCCGAAGAACTGATGGGTGGATAGCTGGCGTGGGAGGTCTGGGGCTCCCCCTTCCCCCTCCCGGGGAGGGGGGAGCTGCGCAGACAGCGGCGCGGTGACGTGTGACGTCATACTAGTTTGCTTGTTTTTCTGTTGGGGAGTTCTATCCACTAGTTTGGCTTTTGGTAGCAATTTTAACCAGAATAGGGGTTTGTTTTGGGGCGCTTACCTTTCTGGGTGCCTGTCCCGGTCGATGGCAGACATAGAATGCTTCCAATCACACGGGGGCTTCTATAGGCCATTGCTCCCCTTGCCTCTCTGAGGGGGCCCGGTTCTGGCCGTGGTCCCCGGTAGGCCTAAAACTCCATACACATGACTGATGCCAAAGTCTGACATTAGCATATCAGCCTGGGATAGCTCCGGGGAGCCGACGGGGCTCCCCCCAGAAAACCAAGTGGCCAGAGATGCTGGAGTCAGAAAAAGGGATGCCGACCAAGAACCCGAAGGTCTAGCCAAGACGCAGACTCCCAACAAATGAAGATAAGAAACCGTGACCCACAAGAAAATTGTAAGGCCTGATTGCCAAGTCAAAACCAAAGGAAAGAAACCTAAAGTAGCAACTAAGACATCCACACAAATTCATCCTATCATTTTCCTGTCTGTTGCTATATTTGCTTGATTATGTTCACTAAATTTCAGGTTGTCAGATATCATAATTCCCAGATATTTTACACATTGTTTTCCTTCTCTGAGTAAGTCTGTGTCTTGTACCCTGTATTTCATTTAAGTTCCTTGCTTCTGTCATACATAAGTACTGTACTGTACTTGGAACATATCACTATTAAACATCATGTTATTTTCAGTTGCCTAATTGAAGACTTTGTTAACATTGGCTGGTAGTTTTTCAGTCCCCTACAGAGGAAATTTTCATGCTGATAATTGTATCATCTGCAAAGGATGGCATTAAGCTGTTACTAGTATTTTTGTCTATATCTGATACAAGAATGAGGAAGAACAGGGGTGCAAGGACTGTGCCCTGGGGCCAATCTGCTGAAAAGAGGTGAAATAGCAGTAAAATACTCGGGTTTGGACACCAAGCCAGAAAAGACGGAAACCATGGCTGAGCTGACCACTTAGGAAAGATCACCTTGCCAGAGTGCATCTCCATCCTGGACAACATCTAGAGCAGCAGCTGAACCAGGAGGAAGCGGTATAAGTATCTCTACCTTGACCTGCCCAGCTGAAGGGCATCTGCCAAGAGAGCCTCACAATTGAGATATGGAGGGAAAACATCGGTTCCATACCGACGCGAAAAGATCCACTTTCGGTCGACTGAATATCACTCAGAGCCAACAGGACATGTCGTCAACAGTACACTCCATGCAAATGGGACAGAAATGAGACCCCATCCACGAGAACAATGAACACACCCCGCACGTGAGCCACACACAGAATCAAACCCAAGAATCCAGAAGCCAAGTTCCTCATAAAGTCCATCTCCAAAGGGGAATGGACTAAAGAGACCCATATTCGGTTCAGTGAATGAACCACCAGGTAGCAGCTGGGAGGCAGCCAGAGAACAGAGCCCAGAGGAAGATGAACACTCTGAAGAGCCTGCCCCACCATCACAACTTTGCACACTGTACTTTGTACCCGACCAACAACCCTGGTGTGCTTAGTGAGCATTGGACATAAAATCACAACCCAAAGCTAAGGCATTCGAGAGCACATTGAATGATGGGGGAAGGAGGGTGCCATGGCACTGAACTCAGGAAAGCCTGAACAGGAAGCCAGCAATGCATGAGCCGAGGAAGGGCAAAGTGGATCCGACCCCGACCAGTCCCAGCAGTAGTGAAACAGGTGGAACTATATTAACTAGTAAAATGCCTAGAGGCAAACCCAGCCCATGGAAACACCATGCAGCAAAATATTTATTATTATTTTCATATGAAATATATTTTAAAGGAATTTGTATACAAAAGTAAAATAAAAAATCTTAATTATTAATAAAAATACAGAGTAATCACACTAACACAATGTGTCAATGAGAAAATCTGTAGGAGCCATGCTGACTAGGACTAGTTGACTAGGACGTGTGTGTGGGAATACTCACCATATATGTTCGAACCCTCATCATGACTCCTACGGATTTTATCATTAATAATAATGTTATTTTAAGCTTTTTATGTTGGCCCATATAAGTGATATGGTCATCTTAAGATGATGGGAGACCAAAAGCTGAGTTATATCCAACTATTTTGTGTCCTTCCTGACTCCTGTGAGAAATCACTGAGCTATACGGGCAACATTGATATTAAAACATTGACAACAAAAATGTAAATCATATGATTGAATATCACTAGAAAACACTTTAATTGGAAAAATTGAACAATGGTACAATATTGTAATAAAACAGTTGACTAGGACGTGTGTGTGGGAACACTCACTATATATGTTCGAACCCTCATCATGACTCCTACGGATTTTATCATTAATAATAATGTTATTTTAAGCTTTTTATGTTGGTCCATATAAGTGATATGGTCATCTTATGATGATGGGAGACCAAAAGCCGAGTTATATCCAACTATTTTGTGTCCTTCCTGACTCCTGTGAGAAATCACTGAGCTATACGGGCAACATTGATATTAACACTTTAGCGTGCCCAGCGCGCCACCCCTCAACTATGCGATTTGGGTCCCAGCATTTCACAGGAGCGCGCGTTAATTCTGAAAAGTGTATACTCTCTTCAACTTTGTCACCTCAATTCTCGTCTTACAAGATTAAATTTGGTATCATTGTGTTCGCAATAGAATTCTCTATAGCACTAAATGCATATAAACTCCAAAAGCCCAGCTAATTACCTGCAGCAAACAGAGAAAGTGCGAACGAGTTACCCAGGAGCGCACAAAAGCGATAAAATGTGTTCACTCTTTTCACTCTGGTCACTTCAATTTTCGTCCTAGGTCTTTCATTTTGGTATCAATGGGTTCGCAATAGAATTCTCTAGAGGAACATTAGCATATAAAATAAAAAACCTGGTCACGCTCCAACCGCCGACGAGTTGAAGACGGGCCACGCATTAGCCGCGAGTGAGCGCCCAGACGGTTCCAGCTACACTCCTACACACTGCATACACTCTTTGTACTTACCACCTCAGTGTTGTGTATTGAACATGACATAGACATGTAGGGAAGACATAGGCGCGCATTTTAAAACCAGTCCCCCCAAAATCGGATAAAAAACCTGATTTTTGGCGATTATTTTTAGTGGATGACGCAGCATTGCGTGATCCCCAAGACTACCGCCAGTAAACGGATGACGCAGCATTGCGTCATGCCCGGACGAAAGTGTTAAAACATTGACAACAAAAATGTAAATCATATGATTGAATATCACTAGAAAATACTTTTAATTGGCAAAATTAAACAATTGTACAATATTGTAATAAAACATTTGTCTGGTGACTAAAATTTCTAGTAATCAGTATTCTGGTACTCACTGATGAAGGGGTGTTTCTGCAGTTGGTGTAAACGGTGTATATGGAGTATAAGGCGTTAATTAACATTGACAACAAAAATGTAAATCATATGACTGAATATCACTAGAAAATACTTTTAATTGGCAAAATTGAACAATTGTACAATATTGTAATAAAACAATTGTCTGGTGACTAAAATTTCTAGTGATCAATATTCTGGTACTCACTGATGAAGGGGTGTTTCTGCAGTTGGTGTAAATGGTGTATATGGAGTATAAGGCTCCTGCAGTTCTGATGCTGGGGTCATGGGTGTCATGGGTGGAGCATCATATTCAGGTGGTGGTTCATCCATACGGATGCGTTTCCCACCTCGACGTAACATCCTGGAATCTAAGAATTAAAAAGGATAATATTGAACGGCTCATTCTATGATAGATCATGCAGTGCCCAACACCGCCCCCTATCAATTTTCCTCTAACTTGGTCTCTATCTTTGTCGTTACTCGAAAATCCAAATTTCAGATCCGACTTTTGGTTAAAAAGTTACAACCCCTATTTTGGGGCTTCGTGAGAACATATATTTTTCAAATTCATCTATGTCAGCTCCTAAGCAAGCTAGAAGTAATTCAAAGTGAAAAAAAAGCGTCGAATGTAATGAAACGCCATTTTCTGAGTGAGACCCGGAGGCTCCCCGGAGCTTATCCAGGCTGATATGCTAATATCAGACTTCGGCATCAGTCATGTGTATGGAGTTCTGTGGGCCTACCGGGGACCACGAGTCAGAACCTGGCCACCCTCAGATAGGCATGGGGAGCAATGGCCTATAGAAACCCCTGCATGATGCACCGCCGGCCTAACCAAGCATCAACAACCAAAGGACCCCCTCCGGAAAGCAGCAGTCTCATTCTTTGCCAGAAAAGGAGACAACTGCAGGTGAACAAACCTATCGCCACAACCGAAGGAGCAGAAACCCCTGCGCCGGAGGAGAGCATGAAGCTCTCCGACCCGACCACCCAGAGGCCAATGCCAACAGAAAAAAGAGCCTTCGAGAAACAATCCCGAACCGAAGGAGCCACAACAAACCAAGGAGAAGAAAAGAGTATCTGTATCTCTGGAGCCAGTTTGAAGACAGCTCCAGGAGAGAAAAGAAATGCAAGCCCAAAGCTAAGATGCCATGGGAGCGCAAGTCCTCAGCAACCTGCGCAGGCGAAAGGGAGGAAACCTGCACATGGAACTGCACTAAGCCAATATCCCGGGAAGGGCTGGGGCAAACAAGCACTCATTGAGGTGCTCAAGGTCGCCCCCCAGGAATCCCTAAACCACCGTCGAAGCCTCGCTCCACTCAAATGTGCTGGAATGACAAAAGGAATGCCAAGCCTCCAAAGCAAACACAGGACAGTCCGCCAGCCAGGACGACTCCGGAACCACATAACGGACCTAGAAAGGGAACGACGGCCCAAACCTGAAAGAAGACGGATCCATAAGCGAGGCATAATCGAGGTCGCACAGGAGATAAGCCGCTAGGGCTTCCTGCACCACAAACGGTAGGATGCGGTAAGCCGAAAACATCTGGAAAGACGGAACCGACGCACCCGGGGGACACGGAACTGAACCAGGGGAGGGGCAGACACCAAATCCAACTAGTACGCATAGGGGGGAGAAGAGAACTCCACTCCTTGTAACAATAATCCCCACTCAGAGGGCAGAAAAACCCAGGTAGGGTCCATTGGGGTCCAAGGCCCCCAAGTCAGCCCCTTCCCTACCCCAGGATCCTTCTCCACAGGTCCCGGGGCTGAGTCATGCCTCTGTACCTTGAGGTACAGAGCTTTTAACTGCGCTCGGACTCGATTTTACTTGACTGACTGTTACTCTTTGTGTTCTGTTCGACAGGAAATTGAGTATCCAGCGTCCTACTTTACCAGTTATACCCATTGACCTCATTTTGTGTGCAATCATTCCATGGTCACATTTGTCGAATGCCTTTGCAAAATCTGTGTACATGACATCTGCATTATGTTTTTCCTCTAATGCCTCAGTGATTTTGTCATAGTAATTACCTAAGTGTAATTACCTAAGTGTAGTTACAGGATGAGAGCTATGCTCGTGGTGTCCCGTCTTCCCAGCACTCTTTGTCATATAACGCTTTGAAACTACTGACGGTCTTGGCCTCCACCACCTTCTCCCCTAACTTGTTCCAACCGTCTACCACTCTGTTTGCGAAAGTGAATTTTCTTATAATAAAATATTGACCACATAGGGTCAAGTAGCTGTGTGAGGCATGATCTTCCTGCTCTAATTCCATGTTGGCCTGGATTGTGGAGGTCATTGGTTTCCATGAATCTAGTGACCTGACTCCTGATCACTCTCTCAAATACTTTTATTATGTGGGACGTTAATGCAACTGGTCTATAATTCTTTGCCAATGCTTTGCTACCACCCTTGTGTAGAGGGGCAATGTCTGCTGCTTTAAGCGCATCTGGTATCTCCCGTGTCCAAGCTCTTCCTCCACCCATACTGAGTGCCTGTGCTACTGGCACTTTACATTTCTTTATAAATATTGAATTCCATGAGTCTGGACCCAGGGCTGAGTGCATGGGCATATTGTCAATTTCTCTTTCAAAATCTGCCACACTCGTGTTGATATCAAGTTATATTTACAGGTGTTTGAGTATCATTCATAAAGAAATTGTCCGAATCTTCCACTTTCATGCTGAGTATCGGAGTACTAAACATGTCCTCATACTGCTTTTTTAGAATTTCACTAATTTCTTTGTCATCCTCAGTGTATGAACCTTCACTAATACGAATAGGTCCAATACTGGCAGTGGTTTTCGCTTTTGATTTAGCATATGTGAAGAAATATTTTTTTTTTTTTATTTCTTGAATTGCTTTCTGTTCTAGTTGCCTTTCTTCAGTCTGATAGGAATGCTTCAGTCTCTGTTCGATTTCTTCAATCTCCCTGTTTAAATTATTTCTTCTCTGTATGGAGAATCGTGTCTGCTTAAGCATTTCCGTTAATTTCTTTCTCCTTTTGTAATGTCGTCTGCGTTCTCTTTCTACATTGGACCTCTTTCTGGCTTTCCTCAAAGGAACATGTTTCAGACAGACTTCATATGCTTCAGAAGTCAGTTTTTCTATTCCTTGTGCAGGATTTTTATTTCTTAGAACATTTTCCCATTGAATGTTTGTAAGTTCCCTGTTTATTTTCTCCCAGTCTATCCTCTTATTATTAAAATTAAATTTATTGAACAGCCCTTCTCGCTTGTTGTTTTTCTTGGGCCTACTACCGTTATTAATGTTAGTTTGCACTTCAGTGAGCTTGTGGTCCGAGTACGTAGTGTCTGAGACAGTAATGTCTCTGATTAGTTCCTCATTGTTCGTGAATATTAGGTCCAGCGTGTTTTCGTTCCTAGTTGGTTCTGTAGTCTGCTGACTGAGCGAGAATTTGTCACAGAAGGCAATAGAAGTGATTTAACAAAAGGCCAAAGTTGGTCATTTTTGTGGTACATACGCATTAACGGGACGAGAGCCCATTGAATATAGACCTGTTATTTAAGAACTACAGCAGCTTGAGCTCTAATATTTTGCAAAGTGTTATTTGGAGTCTAGGGCTATCTTACTACAAATTTTCATGGCATTTGGAGAGGGTCGAGTGGAAGCCATAGGTGACTTTTTGGTGATTTGAGATGGGATGACCCAGCTGAAGAACAACTCCAGGTGCCTTGTTACTAACGCTTCGATTAATAAATCCCAGTGTCCTATTGGCCTTATTACGAGCTCTGGCTCTTTGGTCCCGCCTCTCAACCGTCAATCAACAGGTGTACAGGTTCCAGAGCCTATTGGGCTCTATTATATCTACACTTGAAACTGTGTATGGAGTCAGCCTCCACCACATCACTTCCTAATGCATTCCATTTGTCAACCATTCTGACACTAAAGAAGTTCTTTCTAATACAGTATCTCTGTGGCTCATTTAGGCACTCCGTTTCCACCTGTGTCCCCTAGTGCGTGTGCCCTTTGTGTTAAATAGCCTGTCTTTATTCTTCCATGTTAATTTCCCTACCAATTTTTGTATCATCGGCAAATTTGCAAAATTTGCTGCTCGAACCTGAATCTAAATCATTTAATATATTATAAACAACAAGAGCCCAGGAGAGAGCCTTGAGGCACTCTACTTACAACATTTTCCAAGTCTGACTTAACCCCATTTATACTGTTTTCTTTGGTACAGCCATGCCCTAACCCAACTTAATATAGCACCCCTAATACCATGGGCCTCTTATCTTATTAATGTTTTTCATGTGGTACTGTATCAAAAGCTTTGCTAAAGTCAAGGTACACAACATCACAATCGTTACCACTATCAACTACCTCAACTATGCTGGAATAAAAAGATAGCAAATTTGTTAACATGAACAGCCATTTGTAAAACCATGTTGAGAATCAATTATTAATTTATGTTCTTCAAGATGCAGACGAATTATATTTGCAATAATCGATTCAAGTAACTTTCCCACAATAGACATTAGGCTAATTGGCAGATAGTTTGTCGCAAGTGATTTATCTTTCTTAAAAATCGGTACCACATTAGCAACCTTCCATGACTCTGGCACTCTGCCTGACTCTACTGATTTATTAAATATAGTAGACAGTGGCGCGCAAGTTCCTCTTTGCATTCTTTAACCACTTAACTGCGTCAACCGAGTTTTCTCGGTCGGCAGGAAACTGCTGCCAACCGAGAAAACTCGTTTTGATTTTTCGTAACCAATTCTAAATGTGTACGAGGTTGGTTGTGTACGAAATGGACTCTTAAGACCTCCAGTGAGAGGCAGCCATCTTGGATAAAAATCCTAGAAAGCCCTAGGGCTGCTGGCTGGGTTGGTTCTGAATGAGCAACCATGGGTGGCGCACGCGCCTCGGGCTCCCAAACACCTGTCCGACGCGGTGTTGAAAGATAATGCTCTGTCCGTGAAATTCAAACCTTATTGTTTGAAGAACATAAGGGTCATAATATTGGGGAAGCCAGGCACAATAAGGACCTAACACAAAGGTCGGATGCAAGTGATACAGCACCTATGAGGACGATATAGCGAGCGTATCCAGTTGTAGCTCTGAGCGTCACCCTTGCAATCGTATGCTATTTATTTAGATGATACTTAGATGAATCGTTTTCTGCGTTCAGTGATGATGCATCTGATACAAATAGCATAGATGAACAGTGTTAGCGGCTTCCATGGTGGTGTTTTCCATACATATTTTCAAGAATACCTGAATCTCTTCCCAGCTGATGGACACTCTTGAGGCTAGCTGAATCTCTTCCTGACTAACGGACAGTTGAGATCAGCTGAATCTCTTCCTGTGTGGGACCATACAAAGCGATCTTTTCAAGACTATCTTACAAATTGATCTTTTCCTATAATCTTTTCAATACTACCTTATGCTTTACAAGCTTGGTTACATACAACCTACAAGTTCTAAAGCTAAGGATGTATGTGAGTGCGTTATTTGCAAGCACACAGAATGAAGAAACAGAAAGCAAAAATTTATCTGTACGTGGTGCACTGAGAGCGAAGTCGCGCTGTGTACCATGGGCTACTTCGTTGATTATTACTCACTTCCGAGTACTGAGTGTGTAATACAGTGTGTTACTGTGTAGTGTGTGAAACTGTACATATTGTAATTTTAGTGATTTTTTAACAGGTAATATTGCAACAATAAACATTTATTGTGGACACATTACTGACACATGTATCACAGTTCCATGGAACATTATGAACTTT
>WNGS01165523.1:5135669-5160550 GCA_020271785.1 Procambarus virginalis
GATAATAATTATCATATTCTCGATAATGATCTCAACGAGAAATGGAGATGATATTTATACTCTCCATAGCATTCGATCGTAGCAAATAAAAACTGTTACAAGATAATTATTATAATACAATAGTAGATTATTAGTGTTGGAAATTTCCAACATGAGAGGCATGATCTTCCTGCTCTAAATCCTGTTGGCCTGGATTGTGGAGGTCATTGGTTTTCCATGAATCTAATGACCTGACTCCTGATCACTCTTTCAAATACTTTTATTATGTGGGACGTTAGTGCAACTGGTCTATTATTCTTGCCAATGCTTTGATACCACCCTTGTGTAGAGGGGCAATGTCTGCTATTTTAAGCACATCTGGTATCTCCCCTGTGTCCATGCTCTTCCTCCACACTATAACTGAGTGCCTGTGCTACTGGCACCTTGCATTTCCTTATAAATATTGAATTACATGAGTCTGGACTCAGGGCTGAGTGCATGGGCATATTGCCAATTTCTCTTTCAAATCTGCCACGCTCATGTTGATATGAGTTATATTTACAGATGTTTGAGAATCATTCATAAAGAAATTGTCCGAATTTCCACTTTCATGCAGAGTATCGGAGTGCGAAGACATGTCTAATACGGCTTTTTTAGGATTCACTAATTTCTTTGTCATCCTCAGTGTATGAACCTTCAGTAATTCCGAATAGGTCCAATACTGGCAGTGGTTTTCGCTTTTGATTTAGCGTATGTGAAGAAATATTTTGGGATTTTCTTGTTATTTCTTGAATTGCTTTCTGTTATAGTTGCTGTTTCAGTCTGGTAGGAATGCTTCAGTCTCTGTTCGATTTCTTCAATCTCCCTGTTTAAATAATTTCTTCTCTGTATGGAGAGTTCCGTAGGATTTTTATTTCTTAGAACATTTTCTCATTGAATGATTGTAAGTTCCCTGTTTATTTCTCCCAGTCTATCCTCTTATTATAAAATTTAAATTTATTGAATACCCCTTCTTGCTTGTTGTTTCTCTTGGGCCTACTACAGTTATTAATGTTTAGTTTGCACTTCAATGAGCTTGTGTTCCGAGTATGTAGTATTGTCTGAGACAGTAATGTCTCTGCTTAGCTCCTCATTGTTCGTGAATCTCAGGTCCAGCGTGTTTTCGTTCCTAGTTTGTTCTGTATTCTGCTGACTGAGCGAGAATTAGTCATAGATTCTCAGTAGTTCTCTGACCTGTGGTTGGTTACTTCACGGTTGACTCATGCTATGAGTTACTGTTACTGTTGTCACACTATGGTGTTGTGTGTTTTGTGGTTACTAGTTGTGGTGTGTTAGTAGTAGGGTACTAGTTGTGGTGTAGTAGGTGTACTAGTAATGGTGTGATAATAGTGGTGCACTAGTTTTAGTGTGGTAGTCGTGGAAACTAGTGGTGGTGTGGCAGTAGTGGTGTATTAGTTGTAGTAAGGTAGTAGTGTATACTGGTGGTGGTGTTGTTAGTAGTGGTGTACCAGTGGTGGTGTGGTAGTTTTGGGATACTAGTGGTGTACTAGTGGAGTGGTGGTGTGGGTAGTAGTAGTCTGTCTAGTCGAGTGCGGTAATAGTGGTGGTGTGTGGTACTAGTAGTGTACTAGTGGTGGTGTGGTAGTGGTGGTGTACTAGTTGTGGTAGTAGTGGGTGTACTAGTGGGGTGTGTGGTAGTAGTGGTGTACTAGAGGTGGTATGGTAGTAGTGGTAGTAGTTGTGTAGTAGTGGGGGTGTAGTTGTGGTAGTAGGATGTACTATTTGTGGAGTGGTCGAAGTGGTGTACTAATGGTGGTGTGGTAGTGGTGATGTACTAGTTGTAGTGTGGTAGTAGTGTTGTACTAGTAGTGTGTTGTAGTAGTGGGGTACTAGTTATGGTAAGGTAGTTGTTGTGTACTAGATGTTGTAAGGTAGGAGTGGTGTACTAGTTGTGGTGTATTAGTGGTGGTGTGATAGTAGTGGTGTACTAGTGGTGGTGTGGTAGTTGTCGTGTACTAGATGTGGTGTACCAGTTGTGGTATACTAGTAGTAGTGCACTAGTTGTGGTGTGGTAGTAGTGGTGTACTAGTTGTGGTGAGGTAGTAGTGTGTACTAGTTGTGGTGTGGTAGTAGTCGGGTACTAGTGGTGGTGTGGTAGTTGTGATGTACTAGTGGTGGTGTGGTAGTAGTGGCTTACTAGTTGTGGTGTGGTAGTAGGTAGTACTAGTTGTGGTAATAGTAGTGAACTAGTAATGGTGTGATAGTAGTGGTGTACTAGTTTGGTGTGGTAGTAGCGTAAATTAGTGGTGGTGGTGGTGGTGTTGTAGTAGTGGTATACTAGTTGTGTAAGGTAGTAGTGGTGTACTAGTGGTGGTTTGATAGTAGTGTTTCCTAGTGGTGGTGGTGTGGTAGTAGAAGTGCTCTAGTTATAGTGTGGTAGTAGTGGGGTACTAGTTGTGGGGATTTAGTGGTGGTGTGGTAGTAGTGGTGTATAAGGGTGATGTGGTAGTAGTGGTGTACTAGTGGGCAGTGTGGTAGTAGTGGTTTACTAGTTGAGGTAAGGCAATAGTGGGTTACTAGTTGTGGTTGTAGTGTTGTACTAGTTTTGGTTGTAGTGGTGTACTAGAAGTGGCGTAGTAGTGGGTGTACTAGTAATGGTGTAATAGTTGTGATGTACTAGTTTGGTGTGGTAGTAGTGGAAACTAGTGGTGGTGTAGTAGTAGCGGGGCATTAGTTGTGGTGTGTTAGTAGTGGTGTACTAGTGGTGGAGTGGTAGTAGTGGTGGTTTTGGTAGTAGCGGTGGGTACTAGTGTGTGTGTGTTAGTAGGTGTGTACTATGATGGTGTGGTAGTATTGGTGTATTAGTGGTGGTGTTGTAGTAGTGGTGTGTACTAGTGGTTGTGTGGTAGTCGTGGTGTACTAGTGGTTGAGTGGTAGTAGTGGTATGGTACCAAGTAGTGGTGTACTAGTTGTGGTGTGGTAGTAGCGGTATACTATGGTGGTGTTGTCGTATGGGGTATTAGTGGTGGTGTGCGTAGTAGTGCTTTACTACAGGTGGTGTGGTAGTAGTGGTGTACTAGTGGTGGATTGGTAGTGGTGGTATGGTACCAAGTAGTGGGTTGTACCAGTTGTGGTGTGGTAGCAAGTGTGGTGTACTAGTGGTGGTGTGGTAGCAGGGGTGTACTAGTGGTGGTTGTACTCACCTAGTTGTACTCACCTAGTGTGTTTGCGGGGTTAGGCTTGGGCTCTTGGTCCCGCCTCTCAAATGTCAATCAAACTGGCGTGGTAGTGCTGGTGACTAGTTTATGTGGTAAGTAGTGGTGTACTAGTTGTGGTGGGTGTAGTGGGATTTTAGTGTAGGATAGGGCCGGGATAGGGTAGTGGTGGATGGGTGGTGTAGTAGTGGGGTGAACAAGTTGCTTAGGGTAGTGGGCATGTACAGTCGTGGTAAGAGGGGAATTGGGTAGTAGATGATGAGTTGTGAGAGTGGTGATTAAGTGAGGGGATAAGTGGGGTATACTATGAGTGGTATTTGTGATAGTTTGTGGTGGTTGTAGTGCTAGTTGTGGTGTTGGTGGTAGTCGGGGTATTGGGGTTGTGTGTGGTAGTTTGTGGTGTTACAGTGGATGTGTTTTAGTGTGGTTATATAGATGTGGTATGGTAGTAGTGGCGTACTGTTGCCATGGTAGTAGCAGTTGTACTACTAATGGTTGGAGTAGTGTTTACTATTGTGGTGTGGTAGTGTAGGGTACTAGTTTGGTAGTAGTTGTGTATTAGTATTAGTGTGAAGTAGTGGTGTACTAGTTGTTGGCGTATTAGTAGTGGAAACTAGTGATTGGTCGTGGTCTTTGGTGTGGTAGTAGTGGTGAACTAGTTGTGGTATAGGTAGTAGTGGTGTACTAGTGGTGGTTTGATAGTAATTGTGTACTAGTGGTGGTGAGGTAGTAGTGGGTTACTAGTGGTGGTGTGAGAGTAGTGGTATACTAGTGTGGTTGTGGTAGTAGTTTATGTGATTTTAGTGTGATAGTGTGTAGCGTGGTGTCTATGTTGTGGTGTGGTTATTAGTGGGGTACTAGTATTGTGTATTCACCTAATTGTGCTTGCGGGGGTTGTGCTTTGGCTCTTTGGTCCCGCCTCTCAACTGTCAATCAACTGGTGTAAGTTCCTGAGCCTACTGGCTCTATCATACTACATTGAAACCTGTGTATGGAGTTAGCATCACACCACTCACTTCCTAGTGCATTCTATTTATAACTACTCTGACACTGAAAAATCTTTCTAAGTCGCGTGGCTTCATCTGGCGTACTAAGTTTCTCACTGTGTCCCAGCTGTTCGTGTCCACCGTGCTGAAAAGAGTTTGCCTTTGTCCACCCTGTCAATTCCCCTGAGAATTTTGTAGGTGGTTATCATGTCTCCCCTTATCTTCTGTTGTCCAGGGATTGTGAGGTTCAGCTCTTTAGCCTTTTCCTCGTAGCTCAATCATCTAAGTTCCGGGACGAGCCTGGTGGCATACTAATGAATCTCTCTAACTTTTATTGGTTTAACTAGGTATGGACTCAGGCTCGGGCTACATACTCAAGTGATGGTCTTACATAAGTGGTATAACAGGGTTTCTGAAAAGATTCCTACACAAGTTTCTTAAAGGCATGTTCTTATGTTGGCCAGTCTAGCATATGACCGTGATGAATTATTCTTTTGATGTGGGCTTCGGGGGACAGGTTCGGTGTTGATATCAATCCCCCAGATCTTTATCTCTATTTGACTCTTGCAGATTTCACATCCCAGATGATACCTTGTGTGTCAGCCTCCTGCTCCCTTCTCTAATTTCATCACCTTCACTTTCCCGAGTTGAACTTTAGCAGCCATTTTCTAGACCATTCCTCCATTTATCAGTCATCCTGTAGTCTCTGTCTATCTTCATCCTCTTGATTCTTCTCATAATTTTTGCATCATCAGCAAACATTGAGAGAATGAGTCTATACCCCCGGAAGATCGTTCACATATATTAGAAACAGGATGGGTCCAAGTACTGAGCCCTGTGGGACTCCGCTGGTGACATCTCGCCACTCTGATGTCTCCCCCCTCACCGTTACTCGCTGTTTCCTGTTGCTTAAGTACCCCTTATCCACTGGAGCACCTTCCCTTTTACTCCTGCCTGTTGCTCCAACTTTTTAACAGCCTTTTGTGCGGTACTGTGTCAAAGGCTTTTTGGCAATCCAGAAAAATGCAGTCAGCCCACCCTTCTCTTTCCTGCCTAATTTTTGTTGCTGGTCATAAAACCTATTAAACCTGTGAGGCACGATTTACCATCCCTGAACCCATGTTGTGGTGCGTTACAAAGTTATTTCCCTCCAGATGCTCTACGAGCCTTTTCCTCATGATCTTCTCCATCACCTTGCATGGTATACAAGTTAAGGAAACTGGCCTGTAATTCAGTGCCTCTTGCCTGTCACCCTTTTTGTATATTGGGACCACGTTAGCTGTCTTCCAACTTTCTGGTAAGTCTCCTGATTCCAGTGACCTGTTATACACCATAGAGAGTGGCACACGTAGTGCTTCTGCACCTTCCTTTAGTATCCATGGTGAGATTTTGTCAGGCCCAACAGCCTTTGTCACATCCAGCTCCAGCAGACACCTTTTGACCTCATCACTGGTGAGGTCAAATTCCTCCAAGGTTGCTTGGTTTGCCGCCCTCATTTAGTGCAGGGGCTTCTCCTTGTTCTATTGTGAAGACCTCCTGGAATCTCTTGTTGAGTTCTTCACAACTCCTTGTCATTCTCTGTGTATCTGTTCTCCGCTTTTCGCAGCTTCATCACTTGTTCCTTCACTGCTGTTTTTCTCCTGATGTGGCTGTGGAGCAGCTTTTGTTGGAGTCTTGGCTTTACTTGCGATGTCATTTCAAACTGTCTCTCTGCTTCCCTCCTCATTCTGAGGTACTCACTTCTGGCCCTCTGGTATCTCTCCCAGCTCTCTGGTGTTCTGTTATTTCTGTAGTTTCTCCATGTTCTTTTACTCAGTTGCTTCGCTACCTGCATTCTGGTTGAACCATGGGTTTTTCTGTTGTTTTTCGTTTTTCTCCTTTTGGACAGGGATAAACCTGTCTGCAGCTTCCTGGCACATCTGGGTGACAAAATCCATCATGACCTGCACATTCTTGTCTCTAAGTTCTGTTTCTCATGGTATTCCCCTGAGGAAGCTCCGCATCTCGTCATATTTTCCTCTTCGTAATTCAGTCTTTTTTTCCTCCACTCCCATCCTTGGATAGGTTATCCCTACCTCCACCAAGTACTCAAAGTCAGTACACTGTGGTCGCTCATCATATGGGGGCTTCAACTTTGCTTCCCTTATTCTGACTCATTCAGGGTGAATATCAAGTGGAGCCTAGCTGGTTCATCTTGCCTCTCACTCACTACATCTAGAGTGGTGGTGTATGAGTGGTGGTGTGATAGTAAGTGGTGTACTAGCTGTGGTGTGAAAGTAGTGGTTTATCTAGTTATAGTGTGGTAGTAGTGGTGTACTAGCTGTGGTGTGAAGTAGTGGTGTATCTAGTTATAGTGTGGTAGTAGTGGTGTAATAGTGGTAGTGTGGTAGTGGGGGTCTACTAGTGGTGGTGGTATGAGTGGGTACAAGTTGTGGTAGTAGTGGGTGGCTATTAATGGTGTGATAGTAGTGGTGTACTAGTTGTGGTGAGGTAGTAGTGGTGTACTAGTGGTGGTGTGGTAGCAGTGGTGTACTAGTGGTGGTCTGGTAGTAGTAGTGTTCTAGATGTAGTGTGGTACTAGTTTTGGTGGATAGTAGTGGGGTATTAGTTGTGGTGTGGTAGTAGTAGTGTACTAGTTGTGCTGTGGTAGTAGTGGTGTACTAGTGGTGGTGTTGTAGTAGTGGTGTACTAGTGGTAGTGTGGTAGATCTGGTGTACTGAAGGTGGTGTGGTATTAGTGGTGTACTAGTGGTGGTGTTGAAGTAGTTGGGTATTAATTGTGGTAGTAGTGGGGTACTAGTTGTGGTGTGGTAGTAGTGGTGTACTAGTGGTGGTGTGTGGTAGTAGTGGTGGTGTGGTAGTAGTGATGTACTAGTGGATGTGTGGTAGTAGTGGTGTACTAGTAGTGGTGTGGTAGTAGTGGTGTACTAGTGGTGGTGTGGTAGTAGTGGTGTACTAGTGGTGGTGTACTAGTGGTTGTGTACTTGTGGTGTGTATGTAGTATAGTAGTAGTGTACTAGTGGTGGTGTGGTAGTAGTGGGGGTACTAGTTGTGGTAAGGTAGTAGTGGTGAACTAGTTGTTTTGTGGTGGTAGTCGGGTACTAGTGGTGGTGTGATAGTTGTGGATACTAGTGGTGGTGTTGTAGTAGTGGATTACTAGTTGTAGTGTGGTAGTAGTGGGGTACTATTTGTGGTAGTAGTAGAGTACTAGTAATGGTGTGATAGTAGTTGTGTGCTAGTTGTGGTGTGGTAGTAGTGGAAACTAGTGGTGGTGTAGTAGTAGTTTTATATTAGTTGTGGTGTGGTAGTAGTTGTGTACTGGTTGAGGTGTGGTAGTAGTAGTGTACTAGTCGTGGTGTGGTAGTGGTGTACTAGTTGTGGTGTGGTAGTAGTGGGATAGTGGGGGTGTGGTAGTAGTGGGGTACTAGTGGTGGTGTGGTAGTAGTGGTGTACTAGTGGTGGTGTGGTATGCAGGAAAACTTGACTCATGTAATTCATTTAAATTGATGCTAATTCGATAGCTACGAAGGACCACCACTTTTTAAAGGAAAAATGGAAACTGGGTTGAGCAAGTGGTTTATTATTAAATCCATGAACTAGTGTTCTATGGATAATATTGATAAATATTATATTGAATATATTGATTGTAATTTATAAATCAAATCTTCTCACCCAAAATGGGGAGTTAAATGCCAAAATACTATTGCATCCCTGACATCATTTCAGTGTGGTTCCTTCGCTGAAGTAAATGAAATAAGTAATTGCAAATTATGCAATAATAATTAGAGGTGAATGGGCCTCAAGATACTACAAGAGACTAGTATTACTGCCAATGGTTAGTAACATGAATATATTGAATAATGGTTAGACAAGAGAAGTATTCTCATTTAAAAGTTCATGAGGCTATCAAATTGTACTTGATTTCCTAAATCACGTAAATGAAATATACTCTTAAATAATTATTAGTTATCAACCGTTCCATAGTAAATAAGAACTAAATTAAACTGATTCAGCTGCTTAGCTGTGACAGTGAACGGAGATGCAGGGTCGTGATGGCGTCATCTGGTGCTTGCTAGAACACGTGAGCCACTTGTGGGGAAAACCTGACTCCAATAACTCATAATTAAATAAATATATATATATACTTCGATAGCTATGAAGGACCACCACTTTTTGAGAAAAAGTGGAAAACAAAAGAGAGAATGGAAAAAACTGATCCCTAGAACTAGTGTCCTATGGATCTTAGTAAGACTGTAATTCTTGTATAAATGGAGTCAAATTAACTTACACAAAATTGGGGTGTTGCATGCTAAAAGATTAACACATCCCTAGCATTATTCTGGTGCTGGTTCTTCACCAGAGTAAATCTAATATGAAAGTAAATAAGGTTGAATATATATTATTAATTGGAGGTAAATGCACCTCAATATACTACTGAAATGTTGAAAGGTATCAGTAAATCAATGGATTAGTGTAATTGATCTCTTTAGAAGAACACTACTGTAACTATGGAGTTATTGCTACAGATAAAAAAGGAACAGCTTAGCTGTAAATCTAGTGAGAAGTAATCAGTTGCTACGCTCCACCGACGTCGTGTTGCATAGGGCAAATTGTTGCACAGAACGGTGGGGAAGCCTAGCACCTCGGTTGAAGTCGCCTTGGTACTGAAAGGCAATTACATTGTAGAAATCTTCTACATAATAGGTATTTACAATTACATCCTAAATCATGAGGATAACTGTAGTAAATTATCAGCTAATGTCTGAGTAATTTATATTCAAACACTGTAAATTCTTTCCGGAGAAAAATAAACTAATAATCATCTAATTAGATGGTAAATTTACTAAAGACACGTACTAGATTTTGTTATTTTGCATTCGGCCTAACGACTGCTAGCCTAAATGTTAATTGTGGCCACATAATAACAAAAAGGTAAGCCTAGCTGCCGAGCCGAGTGTCGTTGATGTGGAGACTTGAGCAATTGTTCGTCCTCCAGCTGCTGCTTGAAAGGTGTTGACTTTGGAGTTGCTCATATACTAGTCTGTGACACGGCTAATGTTATGCCAGATAACGTGGCGCCGCTCAACTGATCGTGGGAGCGAAATAAGTAAGTCAAAACACAGCTCTGCTACACGCTGTCAATGGCGTCGTCGTGCTCTCGTGTGTGTCAAGTGACGCTCTCCCGTCTTCCTCCTCTTCCTTATTGCGCATGCGCGGCTCTCGATATACATCTCTAGCGTAAATGAATATGTATTTATCGCAATTGACTAAGGAAGGAAGAGGTAATAACGAGTATTAATATCACATTAAATTCTTCTGTGATAAAATAGAATTTTTCGTAACATAAATTGGCTTATTAGAGTTGTGCAGCCAATCGAGAAAATTAAAGTAAAATATGTTGCATCAAAGTAATTTCCTCTAGAATGTTTAATATTAACTAAATAAGGAAGCTCCAGTAAGTAGTAGTATACTACGAAATTAAACTTATTAGTAAGAAACTATTTCTAGTAAAGGAAATGATAAACGGGACTCTTGTTATAAATCCAACTAAATGTGGAGAAAATTCATGTTACTGCCTGTCGTTTCTCACGTCATCACTCGGACTAGGAAGAATTTGGCAATGAATAAATCATGATAATGATTAAATCTTAGGAAATGTATATGTTTATCTCTCAGAATGTTTGGTAATATGATTATTGTTTGTGATGTGTGTCTATGTATGTATTAACACGATGTACTGAACGGGGTGAGAATAGCTTGAGCTACCTCATCCCTTTGTGTGTATTTTACATCAATAAACGTATTTCAATTTCAATTTCAATTTCAATGATTAAATCTACAAGTAAGTAATTTTAGTAACTACTTTGGTTAATACAAAGATTGTATAAATACAATGATGTATAAAACTGTTGGTTATGTCCAACACCACTAGCATAGCGTGGGAAAATGATAACACGGCAGCTCCAACCCATGCTGAAAACCCAATGAAATGTACAATTTGTCTACACCAATTAGATTGTGTCATCACTATTCAATAGAAGGGACAGAGCAAATTCCTTGCGGACGTACTTTGCTTTTGGGGAGGTATTGTGGCATAACGATGGACAAAGTGCACAATAAAATTAAAACGAGCTCGCATATTAATATTAGAACACTTAACCTGCTGGTTGTCCATCGATGCAATCTCTTGATTGCTACTGAAGCAGTTGCACACTTCAAGACCGATTAATTGCAAGGGCCTGTCGTAGAATTGGTGGAAATTCGCCTCTCCCCGGACGCTACGTTGTATTGCGTCCGACGCTCGTGTTGTACCTGTGATAGCGTCGCTAATCAAGCTCCGACTCATGGCGTCTTCATGCTTCCGTCTCCCTCAACCCCTCTCTCGTATTCGCAATATAATTTAGTAAAGACGGAAAATTCTTTTCCGTGTAATTACTTTACGTAATGCGTTAATGAGAACAGGTCGCAATTGTAGGGAATTAAATATTGTTTATATTCTCGTTAGATGGTGTTAATTATGAACAGTGTTCTCATTAATGAGAACTGGAGAGAATTTCTATTTCCTCCATGGCATTTGGATATAACAGATAAAACTGTTATATAGTAATATTTTAGTTAACTCATGGTTATTGAAACACTAGTTGTTATATTATCAGAGATTAATTCTTATAAAGAATACTGATAAAGTTGAGAATATTATTCAAATCTCTAACATGTTGACAATAACTATGTCCTGCTGGACAATATCTGACGCAATACTGCCTCTCGATGTGATGAGAATTTCAGCAAACGACATGCAGGTAGAGAAATATTAATTTATATTAGTACTACAGTTACGGGGGTTAATAGATACTGTACTTAGTATACAATAGTAATGTATTATGATAAAATAGGGATGTATCAGTGTTGGAACTTTCCAACATAACTCCGGGGGGGGGGGGGGGAGAATCTCGGGTCGCAGTTCTGAGTGCTGACGTACCCATTCCGAAGTTATATTATGGATTAGTAAATTAGTACGTTAGTAACGAATGTCCCGAATCTGTCAGAGACCGATAATACTCTTAAGTCATTGTGGAAACATGAATTAAACATTGAAATATTAAATGATTAAGTTACCTGTAATCAAGAACTCCCTAAAGTTTACAGTAGACTCAACAACTAGGGTCGTAGTGACATGTAATGGTTGCATTACGTAGTTGCTGAATTGTAGGCAAACTCAGAAAATGTTCTTAAGAACTGATAACATTATTGTACAAGTTGTATTCTACATTATTATACAGTAATTAAAGTATTATTCACTGGGTCATTCAAAATCAAGGAGACTCTGACACTATAGTTAGGTCACTGTCTAGGGTCGCTGTGACATGTAACTGTTGAGTTAGCAGACAATAACACATCACTGAGCATCATGATCACCCCAAACTCAAATGAGGAAATTAAATTTAATATGCACTGCTGTGCTATAGTCATTCTGACTGATTATCTTGAGATATCTTGAGATGATTTCGGAGCTTTTTAGTGTCCCTGCGGCCCGGTCCCTGACCAGACCTCCACCCCCAGGAAGCAGCCCGTGACAGCTGACTAACACCCAGGTACCTATTTTACTGCTAGGTAACAGGAGCATAGGGTGAAAGAAACTCTGCCCATTGTTTCTCGCCCGCACCTGGGATCGAACCCAGGATCACAAGTCCAGCGTGCTGTCTGCTCGGCCGACCGGCTCCCTAAATGGATTTAATAAATTGCTAACTAGCTAAATAAGATAATAGTAGAGAACTGGAATATGATTATTCAATAAAATCAAGGAAGATTATGAGTCGACAGTGAGATTAGAAGCCTAGTCATTTTGATTTATGAGCTAATTGAATTGCAGCTCATGGGCTTGACACTGGAAACTTATTAATACATCCTCAACTTTAGATGAGAAACTTATTTTATTAAATCAGTCTCTATAAGTAGTCAACTGTATTCAATTGTGAGTACAGACTAGGCTGATACTCAGTTGACACTAACTAAAGTCCCTAATACATAAATAGATGGTTTAAATTTCTAACCTACCTAAGTAGAGGACTAAGCTAAGTGTGATAACTCACTAATTCCTAGTGGAGTTACTAGTTAAATTGTAAGCAATAATAATTGCAAGATTGTTAAGGTGAGCAGTGCTCGAATTAACATTGTGAGCTGTAATGAGCTCGTTAACAGGGTGAGCTATATTGATCTCGTTAACAGAGTGAGCTATATTGAGCTCGTTAACAGGGTGAGCAGTACTGAGCTCGTTAGCGAGGTTAACAGGGTGAGCTATATTGAGCTCGAATTAACCAGGTGGAGCATCATGGCGAGCAATATTGAGCTCGAATTCGCATGGGGAACAATAAAGCACTCAATTATTACGTTAATTCACAGGTGAGCTGTAAGATCAGCTCGGGTTATTAATGCAAGATCCTTCTTGAAGAATAGCTAAGCACAGAATCTCGGCAGTTTCTCTGGTCAGCAGGGCTCGAATTAGCGCGGGGAGCATTGTAGCGTTCAATTATCATGGTGAGCAGTGCTCATACTAGCATGGGGAACATTAAAGCGCTCAATTGTTACGCTAACTCAGGGTGAGATATATTGAACTCGAATTAACGAGGTGGAGCATTGTAGCGTTCAATTGTGTCGGGGTTCACGATAGTGTGGGTAAGCAACGGTAAACTATGATATACTCTCGAGGTGGTTGCTCTGACAATAACCGTTACTCACCGTAGTCCTACGGGTCTTCACTCGATCCCCTCAGCGCCACTGCACGCCCGGGAGAGTACCCCAGTCGATCTCTCAACCGGCCTCAGGTCGACGAGTGAGTGGAGACACAGATTGTTCACTCAACCTATGTGCCCGCCCCGGCAAAGGACTCTTACACTACTTACTAAGGTCGCCAACTGGTGTTTTCAGGTGTCCAGTAACACCACAGTGGTGTTGCGTAATTGTGGTAATAGTGGCAAAAGCAAACTCAATTAGTGTGGTATCAGGCAAGTAATTAATTCTGTCGCTCTGTCTTATTTCCTTTTCGCAATCACAAGATATATGGAGGGGATGATATTAAACACCAAAGAGTTTTGGTATTTTACTTAAAAACAACGAGAAGTATATCCATCAATAAACATATCAGGATCAAGTACATCAGCTGCTCTCTTCCTCAGCAAATAATCTGGAACACACCAATATGGCAACACGCTCCCTCATTAATGTCACTTGTCAAATATCAGCTGATCGGGGCCCTAGCAACCGCGAGAAAGACTAGTACTTGTTTTCTAATTCTGTCATGATCCCCGTTTCTTTAACTTTTCGCAAACCACTATATCCACCATTCACATAACATATTTATGACTCCACTAGGTCGCGATACACCACTTCACTGGTCCCGCAATTAATATCTTATTCTCACTGCACTCTAAGTGATTTTCCACCGTACCAAGAATATACGCTATTCATAATAATATTTACTGTGAATGCATTTACTCACTGTACTGTTCTTTAAATCTATACTTCGTCATAAAACGATATCACTGGCAATCACTTCACATATATGAGATTATTCAGTACACAGGCATATACATTGATAAATCATTAATCAATACACAGGCATATATATATATATATATATATATATATATATATATATATATATATATATATATATATATATATATATATATATATATATATAAATTCTAGGCTTATAGCCTAACCTCAATAACTGGTTCACCACTAATATATATATAATAATAATAATCACAGGAAATGAATTATAGTTACAGGAAATTCCTTAGTAAATCCTGGTGCTTGCACACACCACACATAGATATATGTAAACGGATACTGTGAGTACTCTGGGTAGCCTCACCACACACAGTGCTCTCTGTGACACAGATATCAGGTGAGACTTGCTCACGACATATAAAATATTCTGACAAATATTTATATAGCTAACTAAAGGGGAATTGGGAGGGTAACTGTAAACACCTACTTCACCTATCCTATGATGAGAGTTGCAGCTCCTGGTCCAGGCTCTCGCCTCGTACACCCTCCAGAAGCACAATCCAACGTCCCAGGATGATCGCGTCTCGCCGCTTCTGTACACTGCAGGTCCGTGCTCCTCCTCCACTTCCTTGCAGGGTCGGAGTCGGTCTCCCAGCCATCAACTTTCCTCCCAACTACGGCAGCCAGCCCACGTCTCGGCAGTCGTCATACGTTTCCCAATTAGCCCCTTGTCACTGCACTCCCTGTGGAACTTGCTCCGCCACTACAATGTCACTGTGAAATTATTAGTCGTCCCAGACGATACTGCTTAAGCTCCACACGCACAGCACCCGACTCCAGAGCACTTGAAGCTCATTACACTGTCAATTCCCTCGTCGTCTAGGTTTGTCACTAGGTAATTAGGAAGACTTCTCGACGTGCTTGCATGCAACTGGTGACTCGTAGGGTTCCACAGGTCTGTCGTCTTACTGTCAAACTTGACAGGATCGTTGATCACACGTCCAACCTAGTTGACAAGACGGTCAACTAGGTCCGCTCACGGTGGAATGGCCCGGCCACTAAACTGCCTCCTATACTGGTGAACTGCCAAGGACGTCACACACGTCAATGCCCGGCCCACTTCTTGCAACGCACGTCCCTGAGCACTTGTTGCTCAATATTCCGTCAATTCCTTATTTGGTCCACGACTGGGTTGAAGGAAGACCTCACAAAGTGCGTGCTGACAACAGGAGACGCTTATATCCACCGGAGCTCGGGTAATCCGTCACTCTGACAGGATGCCCGGTCGCACGTCCTACCTCGAAGACGTGTCGTGCCATACTGATGGCGCCAACCTCTCCCTGCGGCTGGACCCCCTTGCCCATGTGACGTCACATTTGTCAAGGGAGGTTTTCATTGGGTCCCGGTGCCACGTCGCTGACAGTGACCAATCTTGTGACACTGACGTCACACAGTTTTGGCGGGAGAACAGAAGAGCCAGCGCCATATTGGCTTCCTAAAGGGTCTATCCCACAGGCCAAAATATTCTTCTTTCACAAATTTCTCGGCTATGCGAGAACACCATTCTCTCCCACATATGTTAAACTGAGGCCCGCAACGTAGAGAACGCTCGGGAATAGTGGACATGACTCTTACAGCAGGCATGGGAGAATTAGAAGGGGGGGAACACCGTCACAATTGTCATGACGAGTAGTGCTCGTATTAGCATGGGGAACATTAAATCGCTCAATTATTACATTAACTCAGAAGTGAGCTATATTGAGCTCATTAAGCATGTTAGGTAACAATGCCCATGGTTTAATGATAATGCATTAAACGATGAGAAACCTAAGGTTGCTGGAAATTTAATTACTGCTACGATTAATCCTATTTGAAGATAATTGGTAACATTTTCCCAACCTAAACGTTTCACGGGTTATTAGTTCGCTGTAGATTCACTTACATATTGGTAAGTTTGCAAATTTACTCATTCTGCGCTCCTACAACAATTAAGCAGAAACGAAAGATAAACAGCCCAAATAAAATTAATGCAAGTATTTTTCACTAACTCTTAGTGCAGAAAACGTTGAATAAATAAGGTTTTCTTGGCAAACCTTAAGCGTAGGTATTGTGAACCTTGGTCCTAGTGAATTTATAAGTTTAGAAGTTGCTTGATAACTTCATGGTATTGATAAATTCAGTAATGTTGGAGGCATTGGGTGCTAGATTCTCTAGCCTAGTATTATTGATTACCTAAGGAGTGCTAGATTCTCTAGCCTAATGTTATTAATTACCTGGGGAGTGCTAGATTCTGTAGCCTAATATTATTGATTACCTATGGAGACTGAGTGTGGTCAATTATTATTTGTCAAGAATAATTCTAGGTCTGCAGTGGATTCAATGGCTAGGACGCTGTGACATGTACTTGTTTAGGTACGGACCACTAATTTTGCACTGAGAGCTATGAAACATCTCGGCGAATACTAATTGTACTACATTCAATCTGGGTTTATTACTCAGCTGGGTTTCTCATTTAGCTTGTTACTGGAGAATTGATTTACTGCTGACTAATTTATTATTGTTGGCAGGCATAGGCTTCTTCGGGTTTAAAAGTTTACTTGTCAGTAAGTAACCACCTGCAGACTGAATTATATTCATGCCCAATCGTTTAACATGTCCAGTTGTGAACTGGACATGTTCACAACTGGGGTAATAGTAGTCTGCTTCCACTAGTATATTAACATTGTTAAGGCGGTCAGATGTTAACTTGTTGTCAGCCAAATTAATTTCACGTTCCTGCAGGAAGTGGGCTGTGTACCCCAAACCCTTAATATTTAGGTCAAAAGGTATTTGATCTACAACAATGATTGGATAGCCTTGACATGACTACCTAGACGTACAAACGGTTGAACTACTGAGTATTCTTGGGGGTCTTCGATTTATCATGAACCCTGATAGGTTTAACTTTACCTGTCTGATTGGTTGTAAATTGAGTGCCTTTGCCGCTTTCTGAGTAATGAAAGTTCTCTGGGACCCTTGATCAAATAATCCACGAGTGGTGATCTTGACTCCTTTGTTCTTCACTTGAAGTTGGGCAGTGGGCATGGTTGCATCCACTTGAGATGCTGGTGAAATTACGCTGTACCATCTCGCACCTTGCAGCACTGTACTGGTGTAGATTCTCTACTTCCTATTCTAGGATTGACATAATTTGTTTTGACAAATTTGCACAGTGCAGCATGATGCTTGCTCTTCTACACCTATTGCAGGTGTTCAGTGGGGTGTCACAGCTATTAATTAACATTATGTAATTTTGAGACACCTAGTACATTTGTGTAACTGTTTGAGTCGTCTGACTCGTGTGTCTCTATTGGGCTAAATAGTACATTTGTACTGAGAATTTTTTTGATTGCAAAACAAACATGAACCCCATCCTACAGTTCGTTTAGGAAACAACTGTTTAGGTGAAACTGCAACTGCAGGTTGTGAGGGTTTTGGTGCTTGCATTTGCTTATTATTTATTCTCTTGTGAGTACTTGCTGTACTCTGGAGAGCAATTATTGGGCTCTTGGGAGTACTTATTGGACTCTTAGGTCTCTTAGAAGCACTTGTGGGATTCATAGGTCCCTTAGGAGCACTTTTGGGGCTCTTAGGTCTTACTGATGAATCAGTGTTTGACCTGTTGTTATTACATTGATTATTAATACCCTTGTTACCTAGTGACAGTGCCACTTTAGGAGTTTCGAGTAAGGAAACTGATGTGGGTACAGTTTCTGTGCATTCAGAAGAATTATTAAATGCCTGGTTTACTGATTTATTTATATTACGCAAACCTGCAAATATATCCTGCATTGACAAGACATTACCATTCTGGTATAAATATAATATATTGAGTGTGTCACCAGACAATTTTCTCTGGATGATAATTTTAGTCATCCACTCAGCAGTTGGGTGATCCACCTCTTTACTGAAGTAATTTAACAGTGATTCAAGCTGGAAACTAAAAGGAATCATTCAGCTGATTCTTCTGGTGGAGATAAATCTAGTAATTGGTGTACAAGGTTTATAACAGTCGTCTCATTGTTAGCACTTACTCTAGAAGGCTGGTGTGAGTAATTATGACTTACTTGTTTTGCTTAAGGCTTCTTGCTTAGCCTCAGCTTTAATTATAGCTTCAGTTGCTGCTGCAGCTTCAGCTTTATCTCCATTTTCTGGCTCAGATTCACTGGCTATTGCAGCTTCACTAAGAGTTTCATCTGCAGCTTCACTTGTTTCTCTGGGTTCCTAAGAGAAGCTAGGTAATTCAGTAGCCTCATGCATTGTATTTATAGAATCCAGGGAATATTGAGACGAAATTGATCAGACTCTGTAAATGAATTATTACGTGAAGTTGTATTAGATGAAATTGTAGAAAATAAAGGTTTAACTTCAGTTGTTGATCCTGTGTAGGGATCAGTATTGATTAGAGGATTCTCCTCATTTTGAGGCAGCTCATGTATTTTATCTGAGCTGGGTGCTTGCTTGGGTGTAGGTCTACCACAAAAATGTTTTAACCAATCAGGAACATTTTGTGTTGCAAGCACTTTGTTATAGTGCTCTAACTTGTCTTGAATTATATCTTCATAGTCGGCAAGATCAGATTCTATCAGACTCAATTAGTCTGGGTCAGTATTACTGACAAGGAGTATGTTCCTATAAGACTATTGTATCCTTTATTTGGTCATATTTTTGCCTAGCCACCTTTTTGGAAATTTTTAGCTCGAAGATGTCAACTGAATAAGTTCCTAAATAGTTGTCACATTTGTCAAGTAGTCTTGATAAGTGATTTTGAAGACCTTTCAAGTATCTTCCAGTTTTTTCTAGAGTAACCATTCTGGCTGTAAGTTTGAGCCTGATAGGGTTTATATAGCTACTTGGACAGCTATGGTACTTGCTCCTTTAAGTAGAACAGGTATAATTATTGACAGCCTGATATTTTCTTGAGGCTGATTGTAATTTACCTCATTTAGAGGTTAGCTACCTACCTAATAATAAGCAACTAAGATTTGAGTGGTACCTTGGTATCACTACAGGTGTTCCTTAACTTAGCTCTTCAAAATCAGCCTTTGATGGGTAGTGACACTTTCAGTAACACTCAAAGATGGACATAGAAATATGTAATAAATGTAATTACACAATAAATGGTTAATCCCACCCTAATTAGGGTCAGCACTACTTAAAAAAATAATGCACCAGCACTGTCTAACAGTAGTAGTAGTAGTAGGCATCCTTCAGTCTCGGGAGACTATGGAGTTGCGCCTTGGTTGTCAATCCTGGTGCAGCGTCTGGTGTGACTGATGAGGCCAATCCGAGAATGGCAGTCCATCCCACACCGAGCACAAACGAAGTCCGATTCTGGTCTGTCTTCCTGGCTATTGGCTTTCCTTCTCTGTCTCTTTGCCTCCGATTCCTTGGCAAGTGACTCCTCGAACTTGGAGAGACCTCTTTGAACAGACTGCCTCCAGGCTGAACGGTCTGCAGCCAGTGTCTCCCATATAGCAAGATCGACGTCCATGGCTTTCAGGTCCCTCTTACATACGTCTTTGTACCGTAGCTGGGGCTTGCCTGTTGGACGCTTTCCCTGCATCAACTCTCCATACAGGAGATTCGTGGGGATCCTGCCGTCGCCCATTCGCACAACGTGCCCGAGCCAGCGCATTCGTCTCTGTTTCAGCATTGTGTACATGCTGGTGATTCTTGCTCTCCCCAAGACGTTGTTGTTTGTCACCTTGTCCTGCCAGGTGATGTCCAAGATGTGTCGAAGGCAGCGCATGTGGAAGGCATTCAGCTGTCTTTCCTGACGGGCGCGGAGTGTCCAAGACTCACTGCCATAAAGGAGAGTGCTCAGGACACAGGCTCTGTAAACCTGAATCTTAGTATACTCAGTCAGCCTATTGTTGGCCCACACTCTCTTTGTCAGTCTCGACATGGTAGTAGATGCCTTACCGATGCGTTTGTTTAGCTCCGTATCAAGAGAGAGGGAGTCAGAGATTGTGGAGCCCAGGTACACGAAGTCGTGAACGACTTCCAGTTTGGAATCGGAGATGCCGATGTCAGGTGGGGAGTCCACTCCTTGTCCCATGACTTGTGTTTTCTTCAGGCTGATGGTGAGTCCGAAAGCCTGAGAGGCCTCGCTGAAGCGGGTCATGAGCCGTTGGAGGTCTTCGGCTGAGTGGGCAGTGACTGCTGCGTCGTCGGCGAAAAGGAAGTCGCGCAGACACCTCAGCCGAACCTTCGTCTTGGCTCTCAGCCTGGCGAGGTTAAAGAGCTTTCCATCCGACCTGGTCCGGAGGTAAATGCCTTCCGTGACAGATCCGAAGGCGTGCCGCAGCATAACTGCGAAGAAAATCCCGAATAGGGTTGGAGCCAGTACGCAGCCCTGCTTTACTCCACTTCGGATGTCAAAGGCGTCTGATGTTAGTCCATCAAAGACCACGGTGCCCCTCATGTTCTCATGGAAAGATCTGATGATGCTGAGGAGCCTGGGTGGGCATCCGATCTTGGGGAGGATCTTGAACAGGCCATCCCTGCTGACGAGGTCGAAGGCCTTCGTCAGATCTATGAAGGCTATGAAGAGTGGCTGCTTCTGTTCCCTGCATTTCTCCTGCAGTTGTCTGAGGGAAAAGACCATGTCGATTGTGGACCTGTCAGCTCTGAATCCGCATTGTGATTCTGGATAGACTCTCTCTGCAAGTACTTGGAGCCTCTTCAATGCGACTCGAGCAAACAGCTTTCCGACAGTACTGAGGAGGGAGATTCCACGGTAGTTGTTGCAGTCGCCCCTGTCACCTTTATTCTTATACAGCGTGACGATGTTGGCATCCCTCATGTCCTGTGGCACCTCTCCTTCTTCCCAGCAGAGACAGAGAATTTCATGCAGCTCCATGAGCAGGCTACCTCTGCAGCACTTCAAGGTCTCAGCAGGAATGCCATCTTTGCCAGGAGCTTTACCAGGAGCAAGGGAGTCTAGGGCATCACTGAGTTCTTCGAGGGTCGGTTCGCTGTCGAGCTCCATTAGCACAGGCAGACACTCAATGGCGCTCAGGGCGTCTTCGGTGACCACATTGTCCCTGGCGTATAGCTCAGAGTAGTGCTCGACCCAGCGCTTCAGCTGCAGTGTCTGGTCCTGAATCACCTCGCCAGTGGCAGATTTCAGAGGAGCGGTCTTCCTCTGGATTGGGCCGAGGGCCTGCTTGATGCCGTCATACATTCCTCTTACATTGCCTGTATCCGCTGCAGTCTGTATCTGGGAGCAGAGCTGGAGCCAATAGTTGTTGGCACATCGCCTGGCGCTCTGCTGTACTTTGCAGCGGATGGCCCGAAGGATCTGTAAGTTGCGCTGACTTGGGCAGGCTTTGTAGGCTGCCAAGGCGTTTCTCTTCTCTTCAATGACAGGTGTCATCTCTTCCGAGTGAGCCTCGAACCAGTCAGCCGACCTGCTGGTCTTCTTGCCAAAGGTGGAAATGGCAGCGTTGAACACAGCGTCTCTGAAGTGCTCCCATCTTTTACAGGCAGTGACCCCGGCTGGGCCAGGGAGAGCTTCCTCGAGCACTCGTGCAAAATCTTTCACCTTGTCCTGGTTTCGGGTCTTAGTGGTGTCGATGCGAGGTCTGCCCGTCTTTTTTGAGTGATGAATCTTCTTTGGTTGCATCTTGACCCTGCTACAGACCAGGGAGTGGTCGGTGTCACAGACAGCACTCTGGTAGCTACGCGTAATCTTGACGCTGGGTAAACTTGCACGCCTGGTAAGAATCAGGTCAAGCTGGTGCCAGTGCTTGGATCTGGGGTGTCTCCAAGATACTCGGTGTTGAGGCTTTGTGCCAAAGAACGTGTTGGTGACACAGAGACCATGAAGGCAGCAGAGTTCTAGCAAACGTTGCCCGTTCTCATTCATCCTCCCTATGCCGAATTTACCCAGACAAGTGGGCCAAATGTTGTGCTCGGCACCCACTCTGGCGTTGAAGTCGCCGAGGATAAACAGTGGCTCCTTTACAGGGATTTTTGCTATGACTCTGTTGAGGTCATCGTAGAATTTTTCCTTTGCCTCTGCTGGAGAAGTCAGGGTTGGTGCATATGCACTAATTACATTGACTGGTCCTGTTTGGGAGTGCAGTTGCAGAGACAGAATTCGTTCGGTTTCCCCCATCGGTGGCATAATGTATCCCAACAGTGTATTCCTGACGGCAAATCCCACACCATGTTCTCTGGTCTCATCAGGTGGTTTTCCTTGCCAGAAGAAAGAGAAGGTCCTCTCTCTCACAGATCCTGATCCAGGGAGCCTGGTCTCTTGGAGAGCAACAATATCCATCTGCAGTTTGCTCAGCTCCCTATCAATGATTGCTGTTTTTCGGGCGTCATTGATTTCTTGCAGGTCGTCAGAAAAACCTGGTGTCAGTGTCCTGACGTTCCATGTGCCCAGCTTTAGGGCAGTTGATATTTTCTTTTTGGGTATGATATTGCTTGGTGCAAAGTTGTCGGGCCGCTTGTCGGTTTTCACCCTAAACCCCACGCACCCAGTGAGGTTAACGGACCGTGGCGAGGCAACACCTTATTGGCTGGGGTTTGCCCAGCTTGAGGCGGGCGGTAGCTGCCCAGTGGGGCACGATGACCCCTCCCACCGTCAGAAGCAACCCCTGGCGTCACACTCTTCGCCAATCGAGCAGAAGACTTAAAACCGGTAGACTGTCACTTCCCGTGTTGGTTCGACGCTGTGAGGCGAAGCTGGAGTGTCCTCTCCAGGGCGCAAAGCCTGGGTAGGTAGATATGGAGGAGGAGCTGTTACCCATGCAGCAAATCCCCCCTCTCCACGTTGCTGAAATTATCCAATAGAAAGGCAAATGCCAATACACATGGTTCCAGCAACGTCGCAGGAGCTGCCAGAACGAGGTCGACGTCAACAACGAACTGCCTTAGGTGTCTAACAGTACTAGTTAGGTAATAATCCTACCTATTAATGTAGCTAATGGTGTAGACTGAATTTGTACCAATCTTAGTACCGTGTCAGTCTAAAATATCCTACCTCTGCTGGGTTGACATAATAACTACAATAAATGTGGTGCAATAATGTGCAAAATAGTGCTATGTTTTAGGATTTTATAATTTTATATAATATATACACTTGTAGAGATTATGTGAATAGGAAATTTAATGAACACAAAGTAATTAATTGTGTTTGGCAAATATTCTACTGCCGTAAATAATATTTAACACCTGAATATACTTCCTAATTGTGGAATATAATGTTATCAGGGTTAGTAATGATTAATTGATTTATGGGATCAGTAATTTGGATTAGTATACTGGATCCTGAAGTGTTAATGAATTCACTGACTTGAGTGTATCAGTAATTATAGATTGAATTTATTTTATCCGGTACGAAGTGACCAAATTTTGTGTGGGAAAACTTGTCTCATGTAGTTCATTTAAATTTAGGCTAATTCGATAGTTACGAAGGACCACCACTTTTTAAAGGAAAAGTGGAAACTGGGTAGAGCAAGTGGTTCACTATTAAATCAATGAACTAGTGTCCTATGGATAATATTGATAAATATTATATTGAATACTGTACCTTATTCCTTGAGTATACCTTGAGGTGCTTCCGGGGCTTAGCGTCCCCGCGGCCCGGTCATCGACCAGGCCTCCTTGTAATTTATATATTATACTGTATATTAATTGTAATTTATAAATCAAATCTTCTCACCCAAAATGGGGGGTTAATTACCAAAAGGCTATTGTATCCCTGACATCATTTCAGTGTGGTTCGTTCACTTAAGTAAATGAAATAAGTAATGGCAAATTATGCAATAATAATTAGAGGTGAATGGGCCTCAAGATACTACAAGAGATATTACTACCAATGGTTAGTAACATGAATATATTGAATAATGGTTAGACAAGAAAAATATTCTTATTTAAAAGTTTATAAGGCTATCAAATTGTACTTGATTTCCTAAATCACATAAATGAAATATACTCTGAAATACTCTAAATACTAAATACTAAATACTCTAAATAGTATACAAAAGTATACTCTGAAATATACTTATGTAAATGAAATAATACATAATTATTAGTTATCAACCGTTCCATAGTAAAATAAGAACTAAATTAAACTGATTCAGCTGCTTACCTGTGACAGTGAACGGAGATGCAGGGTCGTGAAAGCGTCATCTGGTGCTTGCTAGAACACGTGAGCCACTAGCGAGGCGTAGGAAAATGATGATAACACGGCAGCTCCAACCACGCTGAAAACCCAATGAAATGTACAATTTGTCTACACCAATTAGATTGAGTCATCACTATTCAATACAAAGGACAGAGCAAATTCCTTGCGGACGTACTTGGCGTTTGGGTAGGTATTGTGGCATAACGATGGGCAAAGTGCACAATAAAATTAAAACGAGCTCACATAATAATATTTGAACACTTATCCTGCTGGTTGTCCACCGATGCAATCTCTAGATTGCTACTGTAGCAGTTGCACACTCCAAGGCCGATTAATTTCAAGGGCCTGTCGTAGAATTGGTGGAAATTCGCCTCTCCCTGGACGCTACGTTCTATCGCGTCTGACGCTGATGTTGTACCTCTGATGGCGTCGCTCCGACTCATGGCGTTGCCACGCTTCCCTCTCTCTCAACCCCTCTCTCTCGCATTCGCAATAGAATTTAGTAAAGACGGAAAATTCTTTTCCGTGTAATTACTTTACATAATGCGTTAATGAGAATAGGTCGCAATTGTAGGGAATTAAATATTGTTTATATTCTCGCTAGATGGTGTTAATTATGAACAGTGTTCTCATTAATGAGAAATGGAGAGAATTTCTATTTCCTCCATGGCGTCTGGATATAACAGATAAAACTGTTATATAGTGATATTATAGTTAATAACTCGTGGTTATTGAATCACTAGTTGTTATATTATCAGAGATTAATTCTTATAAAGAATACTGATAAAGTTGAGAATATTATTCAATTCTCTAACATGTTGACAATAACTATGTCCTGCTGGACAATATCTGACGTAATACTATCTCTCGATGTGGTGAGAAACTCAGCAAATGACATGCAGATAGAGAAATATTAATTTATATTAGTACTACAGTTAGTAGGGTTAATAGATACTGTACTTAGTATACAATAGTAAAGTATTATGATACAATAGGAATGCATCAG
>WNGS01165523.1:5173929-5192028 GCA_020271785.1 Procambarus virginalis
CATTTCCCGCAGCCTTTCCTCGTAACTCATGCCTCTTGTTCTGGGGAAGTCTGTGCATACCTTGGATTTTTCCAGCTTCGTCTTGTGCTTGACAGGTACGGGCTCCATGCTGGGGCTGCATACTCAGGATTGGTCTTACATATGTGGTGTACAAGATTTCTGAATGATTCCTTACACAGGTTCCTGAACGCTGTTCTGATGTTAGCAGCCTCGCATATGCCGCAGATGTTATCCTTTTATGTGGGCTTCAGGAGACAGGTTTGGTGTGATATCAACTCCTAGATCTTTCTCTCTGTCCGTTTCATTAAGTACTTCATCTCCTATTCTGTATCCTGTGTCTGGCCTCCTGTTTCCACTGCCTAGTTCATTACTTTGCATTTACTCGGGTTGAACTTCAACAGCCATTTGTGGACCATTCACTCAGTCGTCTAGGTCGTCTTGTAGCCTACTACTATCGTCCTCAGTTTCAATCCTCCTCATATTTTTGCATCATCGGCCAAACATTGAGAGAAACGATTCTATACCCTCTGGGAGATCATTTACATATATCAGAAACAGTATAGGTCCAAGGACTGCCCTGCGGGACTCACTCGTAACTCGAATGGAGACCTCACCCCTCCACACTGACTCTTTGTCTCCTGTTGCTTAGGTACTCCTGTATCCAACGGAGTACCTTCCCTTCACTCCAGCCGCATCTCCAGCTTTTTCACTAGCCTCTTGTGTGGCACTGTATCAAAGGCTTTCTGACAATCCAAAATATGCAGTCTGCCCACCCTTCTCTTTCTTGCCTTATTTTTGTTGCCTGGTCGTAGAATTCAGTAACCCTGTGAGGCGGACCTGCCATCCCTGAACCATGTTGATGCTGTGTACAAAGTTCTTTCGCTCCAGGTGCTCCACTAGCTTTCTTCGCACAATCTTCTCCATCAGCTTGCATGGTATGCAGGTTAGGGACACTGGCCTGTAATTCAGTGCCTCCTGTCTATCCCCTTTCTTGTATATCGGGACTAATTAGCTGCTTTCCAAATTTCTGGCAGTTTCCCTGTTGCCAGAGATTTGTTATACACTATGGAGAGTGGTAGGCACAGTTCTTCGCTCCTTCCTTAAGTATCAAGGAGAGATTCCATCTGGGCCTATAGCCTTTGTCACAACCTCTAGTAAACATTCTTACTTCCCGCTTGTAATCTCAAACTCTTCCAGTGGGTCCTGGTTAGCTATCCCTCTCTAACTCTGGGATTTCTCCTAGTTCTAGGGTGAAGACCTCTTGGAATTTCTTATTCAGTTCCTCACATACTTCCTTGTCGCTTGTAGTGAATCCTTCTGCCCCTATCCTTAATTTCATAACCTGTTCCTTTACTGTTGTTTTTCTCCTGATGTGGCTATGCAGCAATTTAGGCTGAGTCTTTGCCTTGCTTGCGATGTCGTTTTCGTATTGTCTTTCGCCTCTCTTCTCATCCTGACATATTCATTCCTGGCATTCTGGTATCTTTCTCTGCTCTCCAGTGTCCTGTTATTCTATAGTTTCTCCATGCCCTTTTACTTTGTTGCTTAGCTAGCCTACATCTCTGATAAAACCATGGGGTTTCTCATCTTCTTTCACTGTTTTCCTTTTGGGCTGCGGACAAAACTTGTTTGCTTGCTCCTGCACTTTTGCGTGATGTTAGTCCATCAATCTTGGGCCGTCTTTTCCCTGAGCTCTGTTTCCCATGCTATGTCTGTTAGGAATTTTCTTATCTCCTCATAGTTTCCCTTGATGTGTGTGTGTGTGTGTGTGTGTGTGTGTGTGTGTGTGTGTGTGTGTGTGTGTGTGTGTGTGTGTGTAAATTTTCCCTGTGAACCGGACCATAGATACACCCTTACAAAAGTTGAATATTGGTAAAGTTTAGGAATTCATGCACTTGTCCTACGGGTCAATTAATGCACTTGTAGAGCCTACTACCACTTATGACAAACTGAAGAATTGTCTAGAAAATAGCTACTAAAGTCAACTTAAGAAAGTGTAAAGTAATGAAATTAGGCGTAGGGAGCAGGAGGCTGAATACAACGTATCAACTGGGAGGTGAAATTCTGCAAGTGTCAAATAGAGAAAAAGATCTTGGGTTGTTATCATATCGAACCCTGTCCTCAGAAGCCCATATCAAAAAGATATCATCAGTGACATATGCTAGATTGGCTAAAATATGAACTACCTTTAGAACTTGTGTAAGGAATCGTTCAGGACCTTGTATACTACTTATGTCAGACCAATCATGGAGTAAGCAGCTCAAGCCTGGAGTCCAAACCTGGTTAAACACAAGACAATGTTAGAAAAGATTTAGAGGTATGCCACCAGACTAGTCCCAGAACTGAGAGGTATGAGCTACAAGGAAAAGCTGAGATAGCTAAATTTCACATTACTGGAAGACAGAAAATAAGGGTAGACATGATAAACACCTACAAAATTCTCAGGGGAATTGACAGGGTGACAAAGACAAACTATTTAGCACGGGTGGAACACGAACAAGGGGACACAGGTGAAACCTTAGCACCCAAATCAGCCACAGAGACATTAGAATTTTTTCAGTGTCAGAATAGTTAACAAATGAATGCATTAAGCAGTGATGTGGTGGAGGCAGATTCCATACACAGTTTCATATGTAGATTTGATTTGAATTGAGAGATTTGGGGGCCTGACAGCTGAATGGACAGCGCTTCAGATTCGTAATACTGAGATTCCGGGTTCTCTCCCCGGTGGAGGCGGAAACAAATGGGCACAGTTTCTTTCACCCTGATACACCTGTTACCTAGCAGTAAATAGGTACCTGGGAGTTAGACAGCTGCTACGGGCTGCTTCCTGGAGGTGTGTATGAAACAAAAAAAGGACTGGTCGAGGACCGGGCCGCGGGGACGCAAAGCCCCGAAATCATCTCAAGATGACAAGAGAGAGCCCAGTAGTCTCAAGAATCTGTACACAAGTTGATTGACAGATGAGAGGCGGGCCCAAAGAGGTAAAACTCAACCCCCGAATGCACAACTAGGTAAGTACAACTAGCTAAGTACACACAGTACGTCGAGTGACGAATGAGTACGTCAGTGTGAGAAGAGAGACTGAGCGACTGTTACGAATCCATATATTTGATTCTAACATTTATCATGATAAACAGGTGTGTCCATTATTTCTTTCCTCAATTATTTAATTAAACATTATATCCATTTGTTTTCCAGTTTATATGTTTGATTTATATGTAGCATGCTGTAGTGTGCCTGTATGTAATATTTTGCGAATGCTATTGCATGTTCATTCCTGTAGGGGAGACCGTGGCGTCTCATGGGGGGATGACCATATTTGGGATGTTCCAGTAATGCGTGCAGTGTATCAACCTAGCCTCACTGACTCACCCCTGTAATTATTCTTGTTTATTGATTGTACTTTATTTCTTAATTACACATTAGCAGTGTTATATGCATATTAGTTTAGTTATAATTATGCTCTTAAATATTACTCTCTGATAGCAGAATATCTAGGGATTTCATGTGGTTTTTAGTTGGTAACCTGTAGGCTCCATGCCTGCATGCGGGAGCACACCAGTCGTGTGGGTGAAGCTGGCTGGGGTGGACATGTTGTTGAGATAAGTCTTCGGTACCTGTTTATTGTTTAGTAACATAGCTAATTGCCTGGTGAGACCATTATTTGCATACCCATCTATTCATGTAAGTTTTAAAATAGTGATCAGTGCTTATATAATGATATTGTGTTATTTTATTCTCGTGCAATAATATTTGTGACTGCCTGTATTTTCATTTATATCTTTGTATGTTCTTTGTTACCCTTACTTTAAGTAATTGCTTTGTTGAGTAAGCAGTTGAATTATTTACCCTAGACACTTTTAGTAGGCAAGGCCGTATTATTAAAAATTTTTCTCAACTGCAAAAGTAGAGGAACCATACCCAGAGGTCAAGGGTCATAACAAAATGAGGGCCTATGTCTGGAAGAATTAATTCCCATAATTTAATGTACTAAATAGTGATGCAGGTTATTAGTTGTTAATGCCTTCCTAGATACTGTGTTTTACTAGTGATACCCAATCAAGCCTTTGTACCATTTCACTGTTCATTCTGAGCTGCTTGTGGAAGTTTCTCAACACTTCACGATTGAGGTAAGTGTACAGCTTGTGCCAGGGGCCAAGCAAACTTTCAGTGTTGTTGTAATTGCTAGTTGTGCAAATTAAGCTGACAATGGAGGATCAAGTTGCTGTGTTGGTGGAGCAGCCAAATTTTGGTGAAATTAAAGACTAGAAGAAGGCTGGGTTGTTGTACATGGCTAAACATTTAAATCTGACAGTTTCTAGGAGAATGTTAAAGGCTCAGTTAGTAAGAGTTATTGTCACACACTTGGTGGAAGAGGAGAAACTCGACGAGGAGTGGTTACAGGAATTAGAAGAAGAAGAGTCAAGTGACCAGGTGGCAATTCCAAAGTTAGAGATGGAATCTAAGCTAGAGATGGCTAAGTTAGAAGCAGAGAAACAGAGGTTGGAGATGCAGAATTGCCAAAAACAGCTGGAGTTGGAGACTCAGCAGCAGATGCTTTAGGCTCAGAATCAGCAAATACAACTTGAGATTGAAGCTCAAAACCAGCAAGAACAACTTGAATTGGAGACTCAGCAACAGATGTTTGAGACCCAGTTGCAACGAGGGAAAGTTAGGAGGTAACAAGAAGAGCAGCAAACTAAGCAGTTAGAAATTCAACAGAGTATAGCAATAAATAATAACAGACTTGAGGAACAGAGAATTGCAGCAGGGCATGGTAACATTAGTAGTCATACAGATAGTACTGATAGCTCTTTAAAGTTTAGGAAAAATGTAGATTTACCTCAATTAAATGAGGACCCAGCAATATTTTTTTGCATTTCCAGAAGTAAGCAGTCAGTATGAATTGGACTGTGGATCAATGGGTTGCCATTATGCAAGGACAATTTAAGGGGAAAGTCCAGGAAATTTTTGCATCTCTTCCTGCCGCTAATTCTTTTGACTAAATTTGTCCAACAGAGCATCTTAAATGCATACCAGCAGATCCCAGAGGCCTATAGACAGAAATTTAGAGCTATAGAGAGAGCACATGATCAGACCATTTCTGATTTTGCAAGAATTAAAATTAATCATTTTGATAGATGGGTAAAAGCACTTTCAATTACAGATTTTGAGACTTGAGAAACCTCATAGTGACAGAGGAGATTTTAGGTTGTCTACCAGAGAAATTAGCCTTGTTTATAGCTGAACATAAACAGATCAATGGCATTACGAAACTAGCCAAGCTAGCAGACGAACACAAATTACTCACTAAGGTGCCTTTTCGAGCACAATCAAATAATTATAATTCTAAGAGTAATTATTATGTTCCTAAATCTCATGTTTTCCAGGCCAGACCAGCTAACTCACCTACTCCCCAGAAATCTTCTCCTTTAAAGCAAAGATTGAGAAACAGCAGACAGGGTTGTCACCCCTCAAATAATGAATTGTCTAAACCTGCAATGGGTTCGGTTGTTTCAACCACTGGCAGATATTGCACGCATTGCAAGAGAAGAGGTCATGTGGTTAATTCCTGTTTTACCTTGCACCCTAAGTTGAGACCTACCTGTGGGAAAATCTTGACTCCAATATTTGTAATTAAAATGAAAGGAGACTTCAATAGCTACGAAGGACCACCACTTTTCGAGAAAAAGGGGAAAGCAAAAGAGAGCAAGTGGATTAAATTGATACCAAGAACTAGTGCCCTATGGATCTTGGTGAAACTGTATTGATCATGAAATAAGAATCAGATTAACTTTCACAAATTGGGGGGTACGAGCGCTAGGATACAATTAAGTTCTAGCACCAATAATCTGACACTGGTTCAATCGTCAAAAGAAATATGAATGCAAATTAAAATTATTAGTTCATATATAAATCAAATAAATATAGTTAGTAAATAATATAAATTTCATAAATGACAAGTAAATGGCAATTTGGAAGGAAATCATTCATGTAACTAGATGTTAGTATATCTAATACTACACTTCTAGAAAATCAAGTCAGCTTAGCTGTTCGACTGAATTAGTTGGAAACGTGTGGGGCGATAACGAAAGCACACTCGTTGCAACGCGGTGTTGAGCAAGCACATAGAATTAAATTAATTCTTCTCCTTGATGCCGCTCCCAGTCAAGCTGAAAAGCAAATTAAATGTAAAGGTTGTCTAGACTATCGTTAATATTTTTTTTTTGAGATATATACAAGAGTTGTTACATTCTTGTACATTATGAGAAATATCACTATTTCTCATTGAGAAGTGAAAATCTAGATTTTGTTCAACTAACTTTGTTTTGTTGATTATTGCGTAGTATAACGAATGAGCAACCTACATATGAAAAATGTTACTAAGTGCACTTACATAACAAAAATCAATAGGAACTGGAATTATGCTCGCCCGGAATTGTGTTGCATGCAGACGTAGACCTCCACGAAGTCTGGCACCCGCTGATGCTAGAATGACGTAACTATGAGTCGTTAATTAGGAGTTCTGCAACACAGTAGCTTGGCAAGATAGTTGCCCACGCTTCTGTGTAATGTCGCCGGAGAGGCAAGTGTTGATGAGTTCTGTAGTATGCTGTTAATGACGTCTCTGTCGCGTAGAGGCATGTTGTTAATGGCATCTCTCTCGCGTGGTGGCTAGCGACACTCTTGCGTCGTCTTCTCCACCCAATTGAGCATGCGCGACTCTCGATAGGCATCTTGAGCATAAATGGATTTATATATATCGGAATTAACTAAGGAAAGAAGAGATTGTGACGAGTATCTATGTCTTGTTTAATTCTTTCATGTTATAATATAACTCCTCATAATGTAAGTCGGTTTTTTAAATCTACGTAAGTAAATGAGGAATATAAAGTGAATTATTTTACATTTAAATAATTTCCACTAGAATGTTTAATATCAACTAAATAAGGGAGTTCCAGTAAGCAGTAGTGTGCTACGAAAATAAACTTATTAGTATGTAATTATCCTTAGTAAAGGAAATGATAAACTGGACTCTGTTATAAATCCAAGTAAATGTGGAAAGAATTCATGTTTCAGCCTGTCGTTCCTCACGTCGTCACTCTGACTAGGAAAAATCTGGCAAGTTAGATCCATTATCTAAAATCATTAATTTTGGGCAAGATCTGTGTGCAGCAAATCTGTGAAAGGCTTGGAGAAAGGCTTCTGCACTCATGTCAGAAGTGACTTTTACATGTACGCCTCGTGTGGTAGCACACGTGAAGAGACATACGTAGGCTTTCACTGGAATCTGATCTGGAGTGCCGGTTAAAATTAGTGCTCCTGTGTAGTCGACACCAGTGGTCTCAAAGGGACGAAGGTGGACGACTCGCTCCTTAGGTAGGGGTGGAGGTCCTGGATAAGGACACACTCGAGCATCATATCTCCTGCAGATGACACAAGATTTGATTAAGGATTTGACAGTTTGACGACCTTGGGGAAGCCAGAAACTCTGTCTAAGATCAGCAAGAGTATCTAATACTCCACCATGCAATATATTATGCTCATGGTAATGTACAACTATGAGTTTAGTGAGGATGTGGTGACATGGTAGAAGTATAGGATTCTTTGTATCTAAATTTATTTCTGCATGAAGCAGACGTCTGCCACATCTCAAAAGGTTATAGTTATCTGAGTCAAGCCAGATACCCAGAGACATACTCAACTTATCTGGGAGATGTTCATATTCCTTCCCATAAGTCTCTTGTTGAGCTTGTTTGACCCAATACTTGATGGAAGTAGGAAATCGTTGCTTGATCCCAATCTTGTTGATGAAATCAAATACCATTTCAGTAACTCTTAGCAGCTTACTTAAATTGGAATAATGATGAGGATTGATAGCTAAAGTTCGAGGGGGTTCTGGATCCACAACAGGAGTAGTGATATTGGTCACAATGACTCGTGGCTTTTGCTGGGGCCACTGACCATTAACTAGCCATTGGGGTCCATTAAACCACATCTCGGTTTTAACTAATTGTTTTAAAGTCAAAGCTCTGGATAAGTAGTCAGCTGGATTGTCCTTAGTGGGGACATGTCTCAATTTGCAGCCAGCAGACAGTTCTGAAATTTCCCTTACTCGATTGCTAACGTAGGGAGTTTTGTTGTTGTCGTTTTTTACCTACTGTAATACTGCCTCATTGTCTGACCACACTACTATTTCACCAAAGTGAATATTACTGAGTGTTTTGATCAGGAAATGAGCCAGTCTAACACCTACTAATAAGGCAGTTAATTCCGTTTGGGGTAGTCACCTCTTTTTAATCTGGGCTACCCTTGTCTTAGATGTAAGCAAAATGATTCTCGAGTATTAACTAGATAGGCTACTGAGCCATACGCTTTGCCTGAAGCATCGCAGAACACATGTAAATTCGTAGGTAAATTCAGTCCTAAGGTATTTCGAGGAAATTGTAGAATACTTTTTGTTGTAATCAGGAATTAACTGCTGCCATTTTTCTTGGAGATCCTCCGGCAGCGTTTTATCCCACCCCATATTCCTTTGCCAGCATTCCTGCATAAGGAGTTTGCCCTTAATTAGAATAGGACTGAGTAGGCCTAAAAGGTCAAATGGCTTGCTGACATGGGAGAGTAGTTTTCTCATAGTCAGGGGTAAATGGTTGATTTCCACCAATTTGACATTTAATTTGTCCATGGAAGTATTCCACTAAATACCTAAGACTTTCAGTTTGTGAGGTACCTTATAATCAGGGAATTCTTCCTTGATTATTTGGTTTAGTTGTTTGTTATTTGAGGCCCACGACTGTAAGGGCATATTGGTTCCTAACAGTTCACGATTAGCCACATGCTAAATTTCCACTAGTTTATTTTTATCATTAGTGGTTCCTTGAAAATTGTCAACGTATAAGTTGTTGCTAATCTCAGTTTGTAGGGGCTATTAGACTTCTTAAGATGTGTATCCAGAGTAGCCTGGAGTAAGAATGGTGAAAATGTCACTTTGAACAGCACTGAGGCAAACCTATAAGTAATGACGTTGCTATTAGGAACCTATGGATCTTTCCATAGAAATTTAGTAAAATCACAATCCATCTCTTGCAAGCCTACTCTTAAAAAGGTCTTGCTAATGTCGGCCGTATAGGCAAAAATACCAGAGCAAAATCGTAAAAAGAAATCTTGTAATCTTTGGGTTAGGCTAGGTCCAGTTTGTAGACAATCATTTAATGACATGCTGTCTGCCTTTAATTTGGCACTACAGTTAAATACAATCCTGATTGGTGTCTTAACTGAATCTTTCAGGACAGCATGATGTGGCAAGTAATGGCCTGATTTATGGTCGTCTTCTTCAACAACTTCTATAAATCCATTAGCAAGTTGTTGCTGTATCAAAGCATGATACAGTTGTAATTTATCCGGTTGCTTGCATAGCCTAGCTAATTGAGAATTTAATTGGGTTGAGGCCATGAAAAAATTTACTGGAAGTTATGGGTGGTTCAGCTTCCACGGGAATCTCACCCAATATTGATTATCTTGAAAAATAACAGTATCAAGATATTGTTGATAAGTCCATGTGTCATCCGGACTGGGTTGATCAGGGACTATCCCCAAGGTGTCCAAATCCCATAATTTGTATACAGCGGGATTGGGCTCATCATCTTCGGTTTCGTCTCTGATATGTAGTGGTGACTCTTTTAAGCCTAGTCACGCCACTATTGAATTGTTTGGTTGGTTACTAGTAGATCTTGTTTTTTGTTGGATCAACACCGGTCCTGTGAGTAGTTTTTCCCCAGCTGATAGCAACAAGTTAACACCTCGTTGCCTGGTGCATCCGGTAATAAATCTATAATAATAATAAAGCTGCGTTTAAGAAATTTGACTGTTTGAGCAAGACCTGTAATATGTAAATCTTTTTTTTTTAATTTATTTTTACATGCAAGCATGCAAGTATAAGCAATAAATACAATAAAATTAACATAAGAAACCAAATTGAGCAAAACAAACAAACCACCGGCCAGAAGGACCGACAGCACAGTACATAACCATCAAAAAACAAATAGCGCAAACAGGCAAACAATACCCAAATTACAATAACACATAAAACAAGATCATAATACACATAGAAAGCAGAGGAGAACAAGAAAAAATAAAAAAATAATAAAATCATAAAAATAAAAACCATAAACATGGCACAATAACAACACAAACAATAAACAAACAATAAAAAAAACATGCACAACCACTCACGTAAGAGGGCAAACAGCATAGCCATAGGGGCACATAATACAACAGAATCAAAGAAACAGATAATCATGAAAAGGTATAGACTAATTACAATAAACAGGGACATTGAGAAAACTAAACACGACATCGGCCTGAAGGGCACACAATAAAATACCACAGAACATACCAAGTCCTATACATACTCGAAATACACAGCAAGCACACAAATCTTCAAGAGTGTGCATACTTATCCGGCCACTCTGCCGCCGGGAACCGAACACAATACGCCTCCCAAAGCAACAGGATGTCGTCCGAAACAGGGTGACTAAGGGCCGTACGAGGATCGGGCATCAAATTCGGCACACCCTCAACAAAAACCCGAGCCTGTGGAACCCAGACAGTCGAGGGGCACCACGGAACAGGTAGCACTCGGTCACGAATGTAAAAATCCAAAGGGTTGTTCTGCTTATCATGCGCCACGGCGGAGGCCAAGATGAGCGGAACGGGCTTCCCCCTACAGGCGTGGGCAACGGGCAGCGCACTTGTAACCTTGGCAGCCCCACAGGGCTCCGCAGCAACCACCGGACGTGACACCTGCAGGGGCCCCCCTCGCCGAACATCCTTCTTCAGCAACAACACGAGGTCGCGTCCTGCACCAGCACCCACCTCACCTACTTCCGGAGGAGCTACCACCTCCCACTGCGGAGAACCGCCTGCATAAGAAACAGGAGGTGAATTATAAACACAATCTTCGGCATCAGCAGGCACATGGACGTCAGCGACCACCACATCATCTCCCGAAGACCCATCGGCGTCGAAACCCTCCACATCAGCAGTAGAAGAACGCCGGGACCGCTTGGGCACCGGGCGCACATCCTCAGAGCCGGAGGCGGACCCAGAACCACGGGCATCACAAGCCGTGCGAACCAACGCCCGTCTCATGACGGCAGCAGCCTCAACCGCAGGGGGTACCGGACCACACACAACAGGAGGCCCCACAGCCACCCCAGCACCCAGCACAGCCGGGACCCGAGGCGAGTATGCAGGCGAGCATGCAGGGCCAGGTGCAGCAACTGAAGACGGGTGAGCAGACAGCGAGGAGGGAGCATCAGGAAGGCCCACGGGAGCAGCAGGGACAGGAGCAGGAGTATCCACCGAGGGCATCGCAACATCCTGAGGAGGGTCGGCGACATTCGGGGGAACGTCCACCACAGGGGGCGCATCAGGCGACACAGGGGGCTGAGCCGCGTCCGGAGAGGCGTCCAGAGCCACAGAAACCTCCTCCACAGGAAGCGGTGGAAAGTCCTCCTCACTGAAGAGGTTCACAGGCGCAGAGGCCGGCGCAGAACATTCAGCAGCCTGATGGCCTGACAGGCCACAACGATAACATGTCCAAGGCTGGCGGGCGTAAAACACACGAACTGCGTACCCCATCAGACGCACAGAGGACGGAATATCCTCCCGTAGCCTCATGCCCAGGGTACGAATGTTCGTCCGGACACCCTTAAGTTTGCTCGAAGAGACCACATTCACCCGCACACTAACGACGGCGCCAAAACGGCCGAAGTACCGCCGAAGCAGACCCTCCGGAAACTCCAACGGAGCCCCATGGACGCTGACGTAGGTGAGGGCACCACTCCGATCCGATATGGAAACAGTGCCCGCACCATCCTGTAGAGGCAGTGTCCGCCCCTCGTATCGACGGAGAAATTCGCGATACGCCATTTCCTCAGTGAATTTTAGTATCACCCGACGGGCCGTCACCAGCTCGACACCGTATAGATCCATCACAGGTACCTGCAGCTGCTCACACACCCGCGCAATCTCCGGGTACCCAGCTCGGCTGGAAAATTCCAGGCCCACAGACTGAGCCCGCAGTACTGGTGGGAGGGGGACCCCCATCGTAACTCAGTTCCGCCACGTCAGCACGCAGCCAGCCAGGCAACAACACTGGGAGGGCAGCGACGCCCCGCCACCTGGCGACCAAACAGCTAACAACCCCAGCAGTCACGGAGGGACACGTCCGCACTCCACGGCTGCTCAGGGTCAACCATTCATAACATGTAAATCTGAGGGGATCTTGTCAAAGACTATAGTTTGTATTGGGCTGGTGCAGCCTTCTAAACGTACCAAAACTTTAACAACCTGGTAGTCACGAGGTCCACTGTTGGTTAGGAATCCAGAGATATTCAAATTCACCCGAGCAATAGGCTTCAGTTTCAACTGATCAACTAACTGTTGAGAAATAACGGTTTTCTGTGAACCTTGGTCAAAGAGACCACGAGTGAAAATCCTAGATCCCTTGGTGTTTAATTTTAATTGAGCTGTTGGTAATGTAGTTGTGTTACTCGACCCTGTTGCAAGTACACTTATGTCTTGATGTACCTTGCAATACTGTACAGATATAAATTTTGTAATCTTATGAGGATTAGTTGATCTTGATTGATCACCACCACATAAGGAGTAATGGTGTCTAACCTTGTTGCACTTGTTGCACATACGTAAGGAGACAGTACAGCTATTGGGGTCATGAGGACCCCATGCACTTTGTGCATCGGTGTAATTCTTGCAAACGATGAATTCGGGAATTATGGTCTGGATAAGTACTACATTTATAAGTAAGATGTTCATTGTTGCAGAACAAACACTTCTTCATTGTAGGAGAAGTTGTAGGCGTGGTGCTCACTACATGGGTTGAAGGGTTCGTTGTGTTCATTGTTCACCTACATTTCCAGCTTTCCATTTAGGAGAAGATTTATTGGAATTTGGTCTTACTACAGTAGTTGCAGTACGTTGGGGTTTATGATGAGAATTAGCAGAGAAGTTTGAAACACTCTTCCCATCTTGATTAGCTCTTTGTTTTTCGGTTAGGGTATGTAAACCTTCTGTGGTCCCGTTTATGGTCAGAGAGGTTTTATTGTACATAGCACACAATTTATCTAAAGTTTCCCTCGGTAATTTACTCCTTACAACTCCCTTTGTCATCCATTCAGCAGTCTGAATTTGGACTTTAAGGCTTAAGGCCTTGAGTAGAGACTCAAGTTCTAGTCTGAAAGTTTGAAGAGAATCTGTAGAATTGTTAGCAGTTGGTAAATCCAGCAATTTCTGGACTAAAATAGCAATAGTCCTTTCTTTGTTATCGTAGTTGCTCTTAAGCAATTGAACAGCTAGGTCGTAACCATCACTGATCAGTGTTATGTTAAAGATTACTTTCAAGGCTTCAACTCGTAACAATCCTTGTAAATAAGTGAACTTGGTTGTTTTGGGAATGTTGGTTTTGGAGTCTACTGCATCCACAAATTTACTCCAAAAATCATCCCAACTCTCATTCTCGTTACCAGAGAATGTGGGTATTTTGATCTGAGGTAAGTTGACATCAGGATCTGGAAGTGCATTAGAGGCTGTTGGTTATTTGTTTTTAGCAATCTGCTTTTTGAAAGGTTTAACCTGTACATCATCTTTGTACTGGTTTAAATTATTTATAATGTCATCTAGTTCAGTTTCACTTATTGAGGTTTTGTAAAGTTCTGACAAGTACAGATTCATATGTTGCTTAATTTGCTCGAATTTACTTTTGGCAACTTGAAGGAAGTTCTCTAGTTCAATGCAGTCAACAGGTGACTGTTGTGACAGATTTTGACACTTGGTAGTCTGTCGGGTCAAGTAACCTTTCAGACCTGTAAGGGTCTTTTTCATTCTGTCATCCGCTTCCATCTTACTGGGTAAGGGCTGGTCTGATAGTAAATAGTTGTTACTGATGTAACTGGGATATTGGTTCATTTCATGGAGCTCCATATCAATATAATAGCCTAATGTATTTGAATAGACTATACTACCTCGTTTAGAGGTTAATTTACCTACCTAACAATAGATAGCTAATATTTGAGTAGTACTTAAATGTCACTATTGGAATTTCGGCCGGTTAGCTCATCAATTATCACCATTCGATGGAATAGTGAACATCCAGTAGCACTCAAAAAATTCATGAAATGATATGATAAATACACAATAATGGTTTATAGATCCCACCCTAATTAGGGTCAGCACAAATTTGAATAATATGTATGTATGTACACCAGCACTGTCTAGTACAGTACTCGCTAAATAATTCCTACTTAGGACTGACTAAATAGTTTAGGCTGTATTTGTACAAACATTAGTACAATTACAGACTAAAAATGTCCTACCTCATCAGAGGTTGTACTTAGAAATACAAGTGAAAATGATGAGTATATACACTAAGTTTGAAGGAACTGATAATAATTTTTATGTGGTTGATTATTTCAGCTGGTTGATGAGTAGGATGGATATCATTACCACCTAAACAAGCTATGGTTAAATGGTGCGGCTATTCTAATGCAGGTGTTAATATTGGATTGTTGTAAAAATTGTGAGCAGTTGCTCCTGGTGACCTAAAAATTCTCACCTCGGTGTGAGGTATAGATCTAAGGGTTGTGGGCAATTGGCTATGTCCCACTAAAGCTACTATATACATAAAGTATTAGAATAAATGTTTATAATAATTAATGAATTTTAGGCTGTAATATGGGCAGTCTACTGACAGCCGTAAATAATGGAATATACTGGTATATAGCCTAATATAATGACACGTGATAATTAATGATAGTAAATGGTTAATTATGTTAATGTGTAGGATAGCTTAATTCTCAGCTATTTATTCAGCAGATTGATTTATCCAACATAGATTGAGCCTTAATTGTGGCATATCCGGTTCAACAGGACCAAAATTTGTGTGGGAAAATCTTGACTCCAATATTTGTAATTAAAATGAAAAGAGACTTCAATAGCTACGAAGGAGAAACAAAAAAGAGCAAGTGAATTAGATTGATACTAAGAACTAGTGTCCTATGGATTTTAGTGAAACTGTATTTATCATGAAATAAGAATCAGATTAACTTTCACAAATTGGGGGGTACGAGCGCTAGGATACAATTAAGTTCTAGCACCAATAATCCGATGCTGGTTCAGTCGTCAGAAAGAAATATGTATGCAAATTCATATTATTAGTTCATATATAAATCAAATAAATATAGTTAGTAAATAATATAAATTTCATAAATGACAAGTAAATGGCAATTTGGAAGGAAATCATTCATGTAACTAGATGTTAGTATATCTAATACTACACTACTAGAAAATCAAGTCAGCTTAGCTGTTCGACTGAATTAGTTGGAAACGTGTGGGGCGATAACGACAGCACACTCGTTGCAACGCGGTGTTGAGCAAGCACATAGAATTAAATTAATTCTTCTCCTAGATGCCGCTCCCAGTCAAGCTGAAAGGCAATTTAAATGTAAAGGTTGTCTAGACTATTGTTAATATCACTATTTCTCATTTAGAAGTGAAAATCCAGATTCTGTTCAACTAACTTTCTTTTGTTGATTATTGCATGGCATAACGAATGAGCAACCTACATATGAAAAATGTTACTAAGTGCACTTATATAACAAAAGTCAGTAGGAACTGGAATTATGCTCGCCCGGAATTGTGTTGCATGCAGACGTAGACCTCCACGAAGTCTGGCACCCGCTGATGCTAGGATGACGTAACTATGAGTCGTTAATTAGGAGTTCTGCAACACAGTAACTTGGCAAAATAGTTGCCCACGCTTCTGTGTAATGTCGCCGGAGAGGCAAGTGTTGATGCATTCTGTAGTACACTGTTAATGACATCTCACTCGCGTAGAGGCACGTTGTTATTGGCATCTCTCTTGTGTGGTGGCTAGCGATGCTCTCGCGTCTTCTTTTCCTCCCGATTGCACATGCGCGGCTCTTGATAGGCATCTCGAACGTAAATTGATTTGTATATATTGGAATTAACTAAGGAAAGAAGAGATTGTGACGAGTATCTATGTCACGTTTAATTCTTTCATGTTATAATATAACTTCTCATAGTGTAAGTCGGTTTATTAAAGCTACATTACTACATGAGGAATATTAAGTGGAATTATTTACATTTAAATAATTTACACTGGAATGTTTTAATATCAACTAAATAGGGGAGTTCCAGTAAGCAGTAGTGTGCTACGAAAATATACTTATTAGTTAGTAATTATCCTTAGTAAAGGAAATGATAAATGTCCTTCCTGTTATAAATCCAACTAAATTTTGAAAGAATTCATGTTTCAGCCTGTCGTTCCTCACGTCGTCACTCTGACTAGGAAGAATCTGGCAATATGGCTATTATAAATCATGATGATGATTAATTCTGCAAGTTAGTAATTTAAGTAACTACTTGTGGTTAATACAAAGGTTGTATAAAAATACAAGAGATGTATGAAACTGTTGGCTATTTCCAACACTACCGGTCTGATTATGAGACGGGGGTTGCAAGCAATTAATTCTAATGTTGTTCCAGTAAAGCCAAATTTGATGACTGATTTTAGTCCTTATATCTTTGCTGGTGAAGTACTTTGTACCAGTGGAAGCTAAAGCCAATGCAGCTATTGAGAGACACTGGTGCTTCCCAATCTCTATTTTCTCACCGTGCTCTTGCTGATGTTAGCACAGAAGACACTGGTGAAGTAGTATTATTGCAGGGATTTGGAGGTCATGTCCAGCGTGTACCATTAGTTAAAGTTCACCTGAAATCAACTATTACCCCAGGTTGGTGCACTGTAGCAGTTAGTGAGCAGATGCCCATCCATGGGGTTGATGTTATTGTGGGTAATGATTTTGACAAGTGTCAAGTTATTGGGACAGTGTCCTATCATGTTTATAAACCTAGTTGTATGCTGGTCCAGCCCGATGCAATGGATGGTGTTATCTACCCTGCGTGTGCTGAGTCCAGTTCTGTGAGTGAACAGCCTGATGCAGTGGGTGGTGTAATCTACCCTGCCCGTGCTGAGCTCAGTATTGAGAGTGAACAGCCAGTTGTAGAGGATGGTGCTATCTACCCTTCCTGTGCTCAATCTAGTTCTATCACTGTTCCAGTTGTCAGTTCGTTACTACGAGGTATTTGTTCCAGAGTCCAGGACCCCTTCAAAGGTGAAGCGGGAGGTGGATTTCAGGATACATTTGTGGCCAACCTGATTGTTGAGAGTGAGTCTGGTACTATGACCCCACTTTATTCTAACCAAGTCGACGGTTTGGAACAGGAAGTCCGTGTACCAGTTACTTTCCCGGGAATGTAACTGGTAAAGTAACGACACCTGACATCTTGATGTCAGGTGTCGAGAGTAAGTCAGTTGTAGCCTTGACCCCGATTTATTCTAACAAAGATGGTTTGTAAAAGGATATCAGGTTGCCAGTTACTTGCCCGCTCGCTCCAGTTTTAGTCATTACCTTTGTGTACGTTAAGTAGGACTAACCCCATATATTGAGAGTAGTAAGGAGACAGTCTGTGATGTAAATCCATTGTTGGAGAGTGTGGGAGATTATCCAAATGATCAGCTTCTGTCGAGCAGATGGGAGTCCTATTGAGCCTCCCTCTTCAGTTGACTGTGAGGGTGTGACTCAACTTAGTGGGTTTAGTGATTGTAAAGAGACAGTACTCCAAGCATCTCAAGATTATGTCATGGGAGGACAATTGGCAAATTTTTTGTGTAACAGTTAATAGTGATAATATTTTTTCTAGCTTAACTTGCAGTATGTGTGTTTGCCAGTTATTCTCGTTCAAGTTGGATCAATTGTTTAACATTGTGTAATGCGAGTCAGAGTGTTCTGCGGGTGTAATGCATACTGTTATTGTTCCACAGAAGCCATACTCCCTTGGAGAAATGGACTGTGTATCATCTATGTCCAGAACCTGTGGTAAGTTCAAGTGTTGTACTGATTCTCAGAGGAGAGTGGTGTTGTAAGATTTTGTCAGACTTTGAAGCAGAGGTTCAAGGTAACAGATGTGAGTTCCAAGTTGAATGGGATG